>CAIGRP010081948.1:0-13741 GCA_903798385.1 Fraxinus cuspidata | reverse complement strand
TAAATTGAATAATACCCTTTTAAAACTAATTAAACCATTCAACACGTAATTAATACGTCCTAAACCTAAAACTCAAATCCAATTCAATAAAAACCCACTCTTCAACATAGAAATGCTCTCCTTTCCTAAACAACGGCGATTTCATCTCCGAGAATCTCTGTCTCTGTCCATTTTCCGCCACTTTCATCTCCGTCTATCTCAGTTCGTCTTTCGTCTTCCGCCTTCTCATTCTCCTATTCATGGATATCTTAAACACTAGACACAAGAAATCCCGAATCGCAATAGCAGAAACCTTAAGTTGTTTCGACTCGAAAACTCTGACTCCAATTTCGAATTTTTCACCCCCGACGCTAACACTGACTCCGACAATTGACTTTGACACCTATTGCTGTAGTGGTTGGAGAAAGTGGGTTGAAGAGGAAACGAAATGTTGATAAAGAATCAACTTCAAAGAAGAACATATTTTCGTTTCCTCTCACGTGGCTTCATTGTCATTTTGCTTACTTTCGCGTGGAAGACAACAGTTGGGCTAAATTACAAAAATTTCCCTGATTGCCCATTTAGCTTCGGTTACCATATCAAGAGATGACATTTTTTTTATTTGTCATTTTTTGTCACTTTTTTTTATTGTATGCCACTTTTTGATTGTCATGATAAAACGTGTATGTTACAGACTTTCCTAAAGCATGTAATGTTGTTGAATTTTATTTTAAATATATCTTTTCTTTCTCTTTGTAGGATTGTGATTTAATAATCCTTTAAGTGTGTTGGGTCAAAGGAAAAGTCATATTATTCTTTCTATACAAGATAACAACGAACTTATAGGAAAATTTTAGACCATATCATAGAATTTTATTTCAGAATGTATGCTTTAACGTCTTCATCAATGTGAAGGAAATAGTGTTGCAACCATAATTGATACATCAGTTGCTGCCTAGGCATGTTAAGTAGCCTGATTCAAATGAAATGTAGTTCAACATCCATGACGAACTTGTCAAATTTTCACTTGAAGAGTTATGTCTGATATTAGATTCAAAGTAGATATAAGTGGCTAATTTTGGATTCAAAGTAGATTCTTTTCATCTAAGTTGAAGTTGCCTATTTTCTTGTATACCGTATCCCGTGTTTTGTGTTAGACATTGAAGAGCTGATTATGAAATTTCCATGCAGCTCGATTGATTTATTGATTGAAGACTTTTCTGTTGCTTGAAAAAGATTGTAAAGTAGAATAGAAGAACAACAGTTTCTGAAAATTTTGAGATTCTGTGATTATTTGTAAAATAATGCCAAATGTATAACGAGGAGGTTCATGTTTATCTAGACTTTGGAGCTTGTATTGTTTGTTACTTTTTTTTTTAAGTTCCATTACTTTTTTTTTTTAGTTTTTGTCATTTCTTTTTGAATTTCTGTAACTTTTTTTTATTGTTTCACTCTTTTTTTATGTCACTTTTTTGAAATTTATGTCATTTTTTTTAGTTAAAAACAACACTTTTTTTAAAAAAAAATAATTAATAGAAAAGTGACACTTAACTTTAAAAAGTGACAATGCGTCATTTAATTTTACACAACATTTTTTTATTTTCTAAGACCTTTTTAAAATTTATGTCAATTTTTTAAATTACGAACATTAATTTTTAATAAAAAGTGACATTTAACTTAAAATGTAGTATCGTGTCACACTTAAAAAAAGTGACATCCAACTTCAAAAAAGTAACATCGTCGCTTTTTTTTAATATATGTCACTTTTTACACTTAGTGTGTGTTTGAATCTCATTAAAACGAGAATATAATTTTTGGAATAGTGATTGATGGAAGTGTGTGGTGGAAAAGTGATGAAAGATTTTAGATTTTTGTGTAATATTATTTTATTGAAAAATGTGTGATAATGAAGAAAGAGAAAAAAAATGAGAATAAGAATGGGATTAAAATCACTAAATTTAGGGTCATTTTTGTAAATTGCCCTATTTTCCCTGGGCAAACATGGCCCCCTATTTTTTTCCCCTTAACCTCCATTATAAATAGCAACCCTAGTTATTCACTTGACCCCTCAAGGCTTAGCTCGCGAAAAATCTCATAATCCCCAGTCAACAAACCACACAAAAACCCACTTTTTTCCCTCAATTTCTGCTAAATCCCTTTGGTGTATTCTCGTTATCATCAAAAGTAGAGCCAATTATTTCAAAAAACCATTTGAAGTTTCTTGAAAACACAGAGCGAATTATTTCAAAAGAGTCATGGCCGTAGCTCCCACAGCTAGTGGTGCTCCGCCGCAGTTGTATTTTGATGAAAAGTGGAAGTTCTCAAAGAAGGAAAGTTCATCGAGAAGTCATTCCTCGAACAATTTCATCAGAAATAAATCCCAGAAAAGGTGTTCTTTTACAAGAAAGTGTGCTGCTTTAGTTAAGGAACAAAGGGCCAGGTTTTACATCGTGCGACGCTGTGTAACCATGCTTATTTGCTGGCGTGAATACAGTGATTCTTGAATAGGAAAACTGTAGAGAGAGAAAGAACTTCTTTTCTCCCTTTCTAAGAGACTGTTTTTTTCCTGTTTAGAGAATTTTCCAGTGTCCGATGAAGGAAGAAGAAGAGGATAAGGAAGAAAATTGCACACAAGATCCATGTATATATACAAACATATATATAGCAAGACACCAAATTTCTTTCTTTTCTTGATTCCTTTAATTTGTCTCAAGAATTTTATTTTCTTGGATCCAAAATTCATTGAAAGGAGAAAAGGGTTCTTGATGACAATGAAGATTCGTACAAATTTTGTGGTGTTTAATAATTTTTATTAATTTTTGCAACAAATCAATAATTTTGTTCTTGATCTATATAGAGAAAGAGGGATCTAGAGAGGGGGAGGGAGGGGGATTCCATTAAGCGATTTGCTGTTTGCAGGTGCAGCACTGTATGGATCCAATTCCAATGTTTGCATTTTGCAGATAATTTATATATTTTATTGCATTTCAATCAGTACTGGCAAATATTTATGCGTCAAAGCAAATGATGATGAAATGAAATTTATATTATATTTTATAGCATAGTTATTGGATCAAGAATAATGTCATGTGGTTTCAATGGAGTTGCAATTCCAAGACTAAGATATTAAGTGTCCGTTTGATATATTTAAATTTTATGGAAAATGTCACATTCAATAAATCAATTTTTACTTTAAATGTTTGATACGAAAGTGGAAATTGAGTTCGAATCTAAGGTACAAATACTTTAAACTTGTTTTTTGGCCAATTTGCATTTCTGTGAGGTAATTGAGTTTTCATTTTTCAACTTACATGAAATTATAAAGTCTTTTTACCTTTATCAATCGGACCCTAAATGATAGCAGGAATAGAGAATTCAGAGATGCTATTTTTGGATCCAACGTGAGTCTCTTGGGATGGCTAAAGGGTGCTGGGATGGAGAATTCAGAGATGCCTTTTCCCCTGTGACATTAATTAATTGTGCAAGTGTAATTTGGAATGAAGAAAGGTCGTGGGGCTCCACACAGGTTGCTGTCATTTCTAATAGGTGGGCCTGGAGTGAAAAATGGGTGAAGGGTGATTGGGCTCGATTTACAATGTTGTTCTTGGCCTAATAACCTCCGTCTGTGCTGATTCCTTCAGGTTTGACCAATCAAGGACCACTTGGACTTGTTTAATCTTAAATCGGTTAGTATAGACTGCCATGGAAAATAAAATGGCAATCATTTTACATGAATGCCAAGATTGACATAAAATTGAAAATAATAATAAGTGACATTTTATTATTAGACAATTTAAAATACAGTTANTTATCTCAAACTTTCTATCAAATCATTTTGACAAAATAGCATTATCCATAAAAGGGAGCACCATAGATCTCCAATTCCCTCCCGTGTATCTGGATGCTAACTTATTCGCAAGATGAACAGTTATTATATTAGAGGATGTTAATTTGTGAATGAACAGAAAAATTGACTTATTTATCTATAATTTCATTTTCTTGTTTTATGAATTGATACATCCGCATGGGGATTCTTAGTACGTAAGAATCGTTGCAGGATCCAGAATTTTCAAAATCAAATTCCCGTCATGACATAACATCAAGTGTCATGTTATGTTCACGTGGTAGCTCGTGTACATGTTGTGTCATTTTCTTGAACTGTTGAAGAAAAATGAATGTTGTTTATTGAATCGACGTCAAAGAGTGTATTTGGTTAGATGGGCTAATTGGACAAGTTAATTAAGTAGTATAACAGAGTACAAGGAAAAATAATGCTCTCCACTTACTATATCAATTCGTGTGTATTAGATATGCATGAACAAAGTTTTCTTACAGATGCAAACACTTGTATTAGAATTGTTATCACCAAAAATGAAAATAAAAATGCAGAAATAAAGTTGCCATTCGGGGCATAGTTCAGTGGTGCAAAAGACATGAGTAAGGTAATCTCTGTTGAGCTGGAAGTCACAGTGTGAAAGTTCGATTTCTGTCTCTTACAATGTATGTAATTTGACTCTTTGTGGGCACTAGTATGACAGCTCGTGTACCCTGGCATGCTGAGATACATCTATGCGATTTACCCCCTCCACAATGCTCTAAGGACGGGACTGGGTTCAACCTTTTTTAAAAAAAAATGCAAAAATAAAGTTTGTTTGTTTGGTCAATGGTCACATCAAAAGGGTTAGAGTGCGTGAAACACGAATATTATGGGATAACATAAATCAAATCGGGGCTGCAACCATTGCTCACATGGCTAATGTCTATGGACCCAACCCAACTTCACATGCTGTCCTGTCTGACCTCATTTTATTCATTTTCAAATTAAAAGTTTTGGACCTATATATATATATATATAATCATGCTATAAATAAAAATAGGGGGATACGTGTTGACACATGATTGAACAGTCTGAAAAATAAAAAAACAAACACTCAAATAGTTACTGTCAAGTTAGTTTGTTTATCGTTTTCATATATATATAATCAAATATTTGTAATTATCTATGAACAGTCACTTTCCTCACATATTTGTAATTGTTGGACATACTGATTTTTTCACAATTAATTTTATATTTAAATATGATAAATGATTTTAAATGGTGATGAATCTAACTATTGTGATTGAGATATATTGCATAGAACAAATAAATGAGAAGATAAGACTCACTTATTTTTGGTCCCATTCATCTTTTCACGTGCACTCTTGGACTTTGGGTCTACTTCACGGTTTCATTTTCAAATTTCTTTTCAATTTTTATTACTTTAATGCACTTCTTGTTAAGAATTCCAAGTTTTTTATCGATAAATGTAAATTATATTAATCAAAGTATCATATACAAAGTACTCTGGCATACCCCGAGTTACAAAATAATGTAAAAACGATAACAATCTAAAAAAAGACTCATCGCTAATGATTCAAATTAAATCAAAACAAAATGATACAATGGAAACATGATTTTGTATACATGTGTTTTGATTCTTCTAATGATACTATTAGAATGCTTTCTAAGGTTTTCAAAAATAAGCCTATTAAAGTCTAAGGTTCTAAATTTTGCATAAAAGCTGATTTTTTTTTTATTTTCATTTAAAGGAGTACAAAATCTAATTTCTGGTTCATTGTTCTTGTGTTTTGAAGTGCTACTAACACGATAAAATTGTCGTTGTAACTTAAAAGTTGATTGCCATTATCTGTAGGCATCATTGCGGTGTATATTCGATTTAAAGACAAAGAGTTCAACTCTTGTCTCGAATTTGCATACATTTCTTTTGGCGTTGTTTTGACATTCATTTTCATTTGATGTTTTTCATTCATATCTTTATCGTTACTCTGTCAAATTTTTGGTAAGATTGATAAGTTGTTTTGGTTTAAAGTCATCACTCAAATCCATCATTTTGATCAACAATTACGTTATTTGCTACTTGAAGCTTATTGCACTAATAGGATTGTTGATCATTCATATGGATAATTGAGTGATCTATCTCTATCATTTGAAAATTTATTGTTGTTAGAATCCAAATAAGAATTATATATGTTGATACCACTTGTTAGGAATAGAAAAAACGAGATTTTATGATATAATATGAAGTAACAATCGCATAAGGTATGCCACTATATTCAACACCTTCAACCACACTTAAAGTATATTTAACTAAATCAGCTTCTACTACCTATGTGGAGGCCTAAAATTTCTTTTGGGTCTGTCTTTAATAATTGAATATGATGATATCGCTGTTGGTGGTGGTAAGTGGCATTATCCACAACTTCTGAACTTGATTGAGCTATATTCTTCAACATGGATCCCAAACCAAACTCCAACGATACTGTACCAAACCGAACATTCACCAAAGTACCAAACCTCTGCTGATTGATCTTTAAAGATTCTGCACAATCTTACAAGACATACAACTGAGACCTCCGATACTCCTCTAACACAACATTGGCACTTTTACAAACCTTCATGACTTCACATTCACCAATGAACTTGTATCCCTTTGAATTAAGAGTAGTCAATGAAATAAAATTTCTCCTCAAATCTGAAATGCGTCTCACTGCATCAAGTGTTTTGATCGTCCCATCCAACATCTTAAATTTGACCCTCCCATTACTAGCTATCTTACATGGTGCGTTGTTGTCCATAACTACATCTTTTAAAACTTCTTCACATATTTAAAATAATCCCGATTAAGACATATATGAAAAGTGCAAGTTGTATCAAGAATTAAATTCTGGCAAGGTTTGGAATTGCCTTCAGAAATAACCAAAAGTTTTCCATCACTCAGATAATTCTTTGTAACATTGACTTCATGTGAAATTTTTGATTGCCTTCCCTTTTGATTTGCAGTCAATTTTTTTTATTCATTCTTTATGTGTTCCTTCTTTTTGCAATAGTTACAAATTTAATTACTTAAATTAGATTTCGATTTTCCTCTTATATCACCACCATGAACAACGAGACATTCTCCTTAATGTTCGGATCTAACAAGATGCTTCACCTTCGCATTTAAAAATAAAGCATCATATACTTTTTCAATTGTGAGAGTATTACGACTATATAATATCGTGTCTTTAAACGACATATACGTTTGATCAACAAACATAACAAGATTAACCCAAATCTTCTTCATCATACTTAACCTCCAAAGTTCCAAATCAGCGACAATTTCTTTAAAGACAATAAGATGATTTTCTGAGGATGTACTTACTGTCATACGATGAGAATACAAAAGTTGTTTCAGGAGCAATTTGCAGGTTAGATTCTTAATCATGCATAATTGCTTCAACTTCAATCATAACGCAACTGCAGTTTTCTCCTTTAAAATGTCTTGATTAGAATGATGAAGATTAATCTGTGATAAGACTTTTCGATTCTTACGCTGTTTCTCCTCCATCAACCAATTTGAGGATATTTTGTCAAATCCCAACAAAGTATTATCCAAATCCATGTGAACAAGTACTGTTTTCATCTTTACTTGCACAACAAGAATTTACTGTCACGATTCAAAAATGAATATTGAACTTTATGGTTGACATCACAAAAATAAAATCTCAAACAAATCAAATATTAAACTCCGATACTACTTATTAGAATTCGAATAAGAATTATGTACGATAATATCACTTGCTAGGAATAAAAGAAACGAGATTATATGACACAATATGAAGTAGCAATCATAACACAGGAAGAACTTAGCAGATGAATGGATAATTCAATATAATATGGAGAAATAATATAAAAGTATTGTGTTTCTAACTTCTATGATATTTTAACTTGTAAAAAAGAGGCAGCCATATATAGGGGGTATGCTAAAATCCTAATACAAGTCCTAAAGATGCAAAGAGTATAAAAAATCGTATGGAATAAAGAATACAATCTTTGGCCGGACAAGCGCGGTGTTCGAACGTCGGCTCACAGAAAGCTATCAGCAGGTGCGCTGCTGGAGCAATAAGCTAGCAGCAATGCAACGTTTTTTATCTACTTGGTCCATATTTTGACCCGTTAAAAGTCCAATTCAATAAATCCACAAATACCCAATGGAATTTAGATCAAACTTTAACAATTATGAACCACGAATTATATTCTAGCTAATTTACTCATCGTTTCGTAAATGTGGTGCATATGTCGGTAGTATTGCTTAATATGGTATCGATCAAACGACCCTTTGAATGGTAAATTCTACGTTTAGACCTCTATGTCAGGCGTAAGGGTTTTACACCTCTAGTTTAGAACTCTTTTAAGGATACTTGAGATTGGCTAGTTCATTTGAGCACACTTGACTGCTTTGATAAAAATTGACGGTACTATATTGACAATATTAAAATCAAAAATGTGTATCATATTGTTAAATACCATTTATAAAACAATTTTTATTATCAATTCTATTTCCCAGCCTTACTAGATTTGATTTGTGCAGGATCCATTAATATATTTATCATTTATGCCACTAATGGGAACTTTTATCTGTTTATAATTGTTTTTTATTTTTGGGTTATCTATTCTTTTTTATTATTTATTTTCTGATGGGATTAAGTCCTCAAGAATTTTCATTTATCACGTACTTGTCTGTTCCACATTTTGTATCGGATTTTTAGCCGAATTATAGCTATTATTAGGGTTGTAAATGGATTGGATATAGATAAGATCTGTCATATCCGATCCGATCTGTTAAGAATAATTATTCGATCCGATCCGATAATTTAACGAATTTGATTGTTAAATTCATATTTGATTTGTTATGTTGTCGGATATCCGATCCGAACTTAAAGAAATTAGAAAAATAAAATCAATGTTGAAATTATTATAATTGTTTTTTCAATTTTAAACGGGTTTAATAATTATAATTTTTTTCAATTTTTTTTAACTTTTAGCTAATTGGATTGAAAGGTACAAGAATTGTTTACCCATTTAGTGACTCATTTATTTATAAATGGCATTTCTAAGTATTTTGTTATAAGCTTTCGATGTAGGATAATAATATATTTGGTTTGACTGTAGTACATTGTATCTTTGATTTGACTGTAGTGAACATGTACATTTGATTTGACCATAGTGTATTATAATTTTATATAAATAGTTATTTATATTTTATTAAAATAATAGTTTCCTATCTTTTACTAATAAATAAAAATTTAAAACTCTCCAAATATTTCAATTAACACTATTATATTATATCTTGTTTATCGAATATATTTATTTTGTTAAGCTTTTAAAACTGCATTTGGTACTATAATTTGTATGTATCATCAAATAATTTTTAGATTGATTAAAAAATTAAATAAAAAAATACATTTTTACGTTTTTCACATCTAGTTTTCGTCTAGACTCGCTTAGTTCGAAACCTTCACGCCTCGTCACGCATTATACTTTTTAGAATACTGTGTGCACATGGATTGTCTTTCTTATTATTATTTTTTTTATGTTTTGAATTTGATTACCTTTTTATTATAAATTTCTTTATTTTTTTCATTTATTTATTTTAGTGACAAATAACACGCCACAAAAACATTTAACCGACTCAACTATTTGTAACAAATCGGATTGACCTATATTCATATTTGATCCATTTAATTAACGGATTATCGAATTCGAATCTTTTTCAAGTTATCGAATTGAGACCCTAAATTCATCTCCCATTAGTTTCATCATATTCGAATCAAAATTAAATCAATTGGCAGCCTAGCCGTTATACAGTTGCGTGTTTTAGTAGGGAGTTGTTATTTTTGACAGAATTCAGAAAAATTACCAAATTTTCCCCTCCACATAAAATTTGTCTTTTATTAAATGATGGCAACTCCGGTATTTTGCTAGCTTGCAATTAGCATTTTTCTGCAAAATTGGGCCCCATCGATCTTTTAAACGGTCAAAAAATGTATTAAAAGTTGGCCAAACTATGCCCCAAAACTTCCTTCAGGACTAACTCTCTAATTTATGAAAGGTTGGGAACATATTGTTAAGTTGAGCAAATGTTGGAGACAAAAAGTACAATTTACTCATAATTTAAATGAATATGTTATATACTCACAAAGCTAAATTATACACTTTGTTCCCAACCTTAATCCCTTGTTACACTTTTGTCCCCAACCTTTTTCTGTAAGACTTCGAACCTTAACCTCTCATTAATTAATGCAATTCTTCTTCGATGTTGATTTTGTCATTTTCTATTGTTGACAAAAGCAAGTGTAATGCACATGTATAAAGGACCTTTGAAGCAATATTTTAAAGAAGGGCAAAAATGCATTAGCTCATTATTCCCTCTCTTTTCATTTAGTACACGCGTTATCCTTTCAAAGATGCAAAACACTGACCTCTTCGGGGTGATTGAGTTGGTAGAGCAGGTGAACACGGAGACCAAATGTCACGAGTTCGAATCTTCTGCCAACACTTTCTCGATCGAGCCCGTCGCACAAGGTTTGCCTAGTGCGGTTTACTTTTCCTGTGTGGTTTGCGAGTTACTGTATATAGAACGATGTTTACCTAGTGTACACTCACAATGGTCGGACCTTCGCCCTTCGGGGTGGTCGAGGCTTCGCGGCGAGTAGTTGCCGCTGGTTCCTACGTCAACAAAAAAAAATGATGCAAAACCCTGACGGAGATTAAACCTCTATTTGATAGAAATGAAAATAAGATTTTAAATAAATTTTGATAAAAATTAATGAAATGTATGATTGAAAAATTGTGGGTCCCATAAAATATGTAGTTAAAATTAATTGTTGACTTTGACTTGAAATTTTAATTGAATCTTAATCCAAACCAAACAGGGGATAAAAAATCACCATCTTATCATGGATCTACAATTTTTACAAGAAAAAGGGACACTCAAGAATTCACGGATTGATATCAACCTCAAGAGAAGATTGTTAAAGTACAAAAATAATTGTAATGTGCTGAAATATTCTTTTAGTGAGTAGATTCTTGAGGAAAAGTATTTTTTATTTTCTCAATCAATATCCAAGTCTTTTAGGCAATCGCGAACTTCCGAACAGCACATCCGGTGATAAACTGACGCTGAAGGTTTACATACGATTCTCTTAAGATACACAAAAGGTCACTCATTTTGAAAAACACAAGAAAACGGGAGAATATAATATTTGGCATTATTACCCTTCTTTAAAAATAGGATTATATTACTTGTACATAAAAATAGTACATAAGAAATTATATAAAATAATGTGACCGTCACATAACATTATGCAATCACTTATGTAAACCTTTAATATATGTAAGATCCTTAAAAATATGTCGTGCACAATGCACTTAGACACTTGCATTACAATGGTAGCAACCGATGGAATCATCCATCGAGTACATATAGCATTAGTTAATGAAATGTTGAGATTATTAGTCTTTATAGACAAAATGGGGAAAAGAGTACAAGGAGTAAAGGTTGACAACAAAAGATACAAAATGAAATATGTTACGAGAAGCAAACTTTGCCCTGGCCCAATTTCAGTTGGGTAAGGTGTTCGGCCGGGCTTAAATCGCCCATTTTATCTTCAAGAGCTGAACTCGTTGCTCGCAGGCCCAATTTTACTTGGGTAAGATTAGTTGGGCCGGGATTAAATTTTCAGTTTACCTTCGTGAAGGTAACGGCGCTGACAGTATCGTGGCTGAATAGTCTCTATTTTACGTGTATAAAATCAGCAGCGAGTACTGTAAAGAGCCAAGAAAAGAAGCATCAGAAGCTTTATGGCCGACGACTTCAATACAAGTTCCGCCGATTTTTCCAATTTTACCCTTCATCTTCGCTCAAATTCTCCAACTACCCTCATCCTTCGTCTCCTTTCCCCTCGTTGCTCAGGTATGCTTGCATATTCACCCTTTAAAGAATATTCTAATCGCAATCTTGATTTTCTGTTAAATTACATCAAGTTTTAAGTTATTATTATTTTTTTAAAATTCTGATAATTTGATAAGTACTTCAAGTTTTAGTCTTTACGGATTTTTCTTATATTATTGTTTGCGATAAATTTTTGAAACTTTTGGATATGCAATGAAAGGGTAAAATTTGGTGAATTCAACAGTTTGAATTAATTTTTATTTTATTATTATTTAGTGATAAATGTTTGAAATTTCTGGATATGCAATGAAGGGTAAAATTTGGTGAATTCAACAGTTTGAATTTTTGGGAGGCATAATTTGAGATTAAATTACAGTCTTTATATGATTTAGGAAACATCCTTGTCAAAAGATAAAAAAAAAAAATTGGTGATGTTTATTCTACTTTCGTCCTAGTGAATTGCCTTTGACTTTTTGGTCAATTCAATCTTTGATTAATCATAAGTTACTTGATCTTGGAATTAGATATTTGCAAAATTTAAAACTGTGAAGTAATTACTAGTATATAAAATGTAAAAGGTTGCATTTTAAAGAAAACACTACATATGGAAGTATAAAATATTTCTGCAAGAAACATCAACATGGTAAAAGAAATTAATTGTAACATTTATCATTCGACCGATGGTATGCGTTATTCATAGGGACATCACTGTATTTATAATATTTATTTGTTCAACCTTTTTTCTTAAGTAATGTTGTTGTTAAGTCTTTGAGAAATCAATGTAATTCATACAATTTTGGTTTCACAAGTTTTGCATAGCTATACAAATTTTGACACGTCATTTATATTGATTTGATCAGTTGTGAGTTTACTACTTGAGCCTTGTTTACCCACAGACAGCAGAGAACCATGGGAGATTCAGTAGATTTGACTGGGGATGGATGTGTGCTTAAAACAATTGTGCGGCGAGCCAAGCCTGATGCAATTGCCCCATCAGAGAGCCTTCCTCTTCTTGATGGTATGTTCACACAGTTTATTCACACACTCTACAAATGATGTTAATTTCCATTGTCATGGGAATCTTAAAGTTCTGTTTACAGCTGATTTCATCTTTACAAATACAACAATGTTAAAGTTGGGACCTGATAAGATCGGCATTCTATAACATAAATGGCATGACTAGATTTTTCTCGAGCAACAAACAGAATTCAACTGAAGAAAGTGAGCAATTCAGTGCCGTGTATCATTGTTTTCTCCTCGTTAGTTCGAGAAGGCAAATAAATGATCAAAAGAGAAACAGAGAACATAATTATATTGCTAATTTCTTGGTAAAATAAATGTCAAGGCTAAACTCAACCACCACCTTGTAAGGAATTAGGAAAATAGAAGATCGCCTAATGAAAAACATTATAAGATAATGCTTTAGTGAAAGCAATGTTGACAAGGCGAACTAGGTACTGCGGCTTTTTTCCTTTGTGAGACGAGACGTGCCTCGAAACAAACCAAAAAATTAGTCAAAAAATAATAAAATAACACGAGAAATTTTTTGCTGGAACTTCAGAACTAGAATTTATGCTGGATTATATGAGTGATCGAGTGAATGCCTTGCAATCTTGTGGAAGAAGAATATGAGAGAAAAAAATAAAATTTATAGAGAGGAGATGATAATCAGTAATAAAAAAATAAATAAATAAATAAAAGCTTTTACCTGCCAGAAATTTCACAATTGGCAGTGGCACCACCATGCAGCCTTGTAGAAAAAGACTCTTGTTTCTTGGAAATGGTGAGACGTGGTGTCAAGGTCCGCAGCTTTACTTAAGCCCCATTGACGCACACATTGTAAATATTTTAATTCAATTGTAAAATAGTTCGAAATTAAAAAATTTTAGTATGATTCCTCGGCATTTTAATGTCCATTGCCGTCACTTAGGTTTTTGTTCAGAACTCTATTATAGGGGGTCTTAGTCTTTCAAATATCTTTCAAGCTT
>CAIGRP010081938.1:0-11324 GCA_903798385.1 Fraxinus cuspidata | reverse complement strand
TATACTTTACATTTTGAAGGAGATTCTTGTACGATATGTGACAAGAAAGATAAATCCCTTGTAATTGCAAAAGTCAAAAAGGGGAAGAATAGATGCTTCCCAATCTAATGGAGATACGCAAACAATACGATAATGATGGCACAAGTGGACGAGTCATGGCTGTGGCATAGGAGATTTGGACACTTCCACTTCAATGGGCTGAATATCCTTTAGTAAAAGAGCATGATGAGAGATTTACCAGTTATATAGGAGATTAAAGAAGTTTGCAAAGGATGTTTGCTCGGGAAACAACATCGTCAACCATTTCAGTCCAAAAAATCTTGGAGAGCTAAAGAGCCATTGGAGCTGATACATACAAATGTATACGATCCGATGCCTACTCCATCAAATAAGCAAAACAGGTATTTCATTCTCTTTATAGATAATTACACTAGAATAACATTGGTATATTTTTTGTGTGAGAAATCCCAAGTTTTTGAGTCTTTCAAAAAGTTTAAAAGCTATGTTGAAAAGCAAAGTAGTCACAATACCAATACAATCAGAAGCTACAGAGGTAAAGAATACACAAAAAATGAATTCAACAAGTTTTGTGAAGATGAAGGAATGGAGCATCAACTCACCGTTGGATACGCACCCGAACAAAATGGCGTGTCAAAAAGAAAGAATAGAATAGTAATGGAGACAGCTTGAGCTATGTTAATAGAGAAAGGTCTTCCAAAAACCTTCTGGGCAGAAGTAGTAAGAACTGCAGTCTATTTATTAAATCGATGTCCAACCAAAGCGGTGTAAAGCATCTTAGAGTTTATGGTTACATTTGCTACACACATATTCCATAGGAAAAAAGAAGTAAGCTCGACGAGAAGATAGGAAAAGGAATCTTCATAGGTTATAACACTCAATCTAAAGGCTATCGAGTTTATAACCTAAGAACAAATAAGCTGATTATAAGTCAGGACGTTAAGTTTGATGAAGATGTCGCTTACAACTGGGAGACTGGTCAAGTAGAAAGAAAAGCTATCAGCATCCTAACACAAACCACATAAAAAGGAGAGTGACGTTGAGGAGAACAATCAACTCGAGTTTCCACAACAAGCAACGATAGAAGAACCAGTTGACTCACTAGAATCATCACCAAGAAAAAGACAAAGATTATCAGAAATATATTAAAGCTACAACTTGATGATCGTTGGACCTGAAAGTTATGAAGCAGCTTCAAAACAACCAGAATGGAGAAAAGCTATGGATGAAGAAATAAAAATGATCGAGAAATTCAAGAAAGACATGATGAAAACATTCGAGATGACTGCTCTGGGATTGATGCACTACTTTCTTGGAATCAAGATAACTCAATCCGAAGATGGGATCTTCATTACTCAGACAAAGTATACCACTAGTCTATTAAAGAAGTTCAAGATGAAAGGTTGCAAGAAATAGCTACACCCCTGAATAGCAATAAATCACTCAAAAAAGAATATAGTACTTCAAAAGTAGACAGTTCACAATTTCGAAGCCTAATTGGAAGTTTACTCTATCTCACATCTACAAGGCCAGATATTATGTATGCAACCAGACTACTTTCAAGATTTATGCGAAATCCAAGTCAAGTTCACTTTGGAGCTGCAAAGCGAATATTAAGATACCTCCAAGGAACAAAAGACTATGGAATATGGTATCGATCTATGTCTGACTCAAGCTACATGGATTACTGATAGCGATTGGGCTAGCTCAGTAGATGATATGAAAAGCACATCAGGCTATGTGTTGTAGCTCGAATTTACAAACACGATAATAACATTTTGAAACTGATTGCACTTAACAAAACAAACGTCTTTTCTTAATTCATGAACAACCAAAAAATCTATAAGACGTTTTAAAGTCTTAAATATGAAAAGAACAGATAACCTACTAGGCTAGCATTCCCTTAATGGACTGGACTACAAAGTAAAATAAATAAATACTGAAAATAATGAACTAAGGAACATTAAGAACCATTTTGACTTAGCGGAATGGGGTCATTGGCCCAAAACGGACACTTAATGAACTAAGAAACATTAAGTGCCGTTTTGAGTTAGCAAATGAATTCAAACTTCCAACATCCATCATACATCACAGAAAAGCAAGGAGTTCAATGGGAATCGTCGTGAGCTTTCAAGAATGGATTCATGGGCCCAAAACAGACACCGTATGCAAAAGTTACGCATTTTCTTCAAACACTGACCATCTAAGCGTTCCAAATACACAAGTGCGTGTTCCTCCACACTACCCTCATCATTCTTTTCGGGATCAATGGGATTTGTCCTTTAATCAGAACTGGTAGCACCATCTTCTATGTTTTCGTCATGGTATGGTAAAAGATGCTTTACATTAAACACATCAGAAGTCCAGATATGAGAAGGAAGTCGAAGGTGATAGGCGTTGGGATTAATCTTCTCTAAATTTTGGATGGAGGCTTGCTGGTTTTGGATTGCAGTCATAGTCTTGGAGATTTACTTAGCAACTAGATCCTCCAAAGATGACCTCTTCTCCTATTGCAGCTGAAATTCTCATGGGATGTTTTAATTTGACATCCTTGTCCCTAATTATTAGCTCATAAGAAGTTATGATGCTTATTTCAACCCGAATTATATGTGTTGGAGTAAGGATTGTTTTGCCCAGCTCTAAATATTCTGCTCATAATTGACCTCTTCAGGTTGATAAACATGTGTGGATGCTAAATTACAACTTGTAGTTGTGTGAACTGCCTTGTAGCCCCTCGCAGATCGGTGCTAGTTGGTGCACCATGCTCACATTCTGGGTTAGATTGTCCAATTTTTTTGGTTAGTAGTTCCATTTGGACTGCCAATACCATCACTATATCTATGCAATGATTTTCTACTATTTTCCTCGGAGTTTCCCTTTCAGATGGCCACATAGATTGATTTTTTGCAATTTCTAAAAAAGATCTAATGCGTTGTCTACAAGCATAATCATTATTGATCCTCTCGTTTAAGTATCGACCATGTTACGGTATTCAAGATGTAAGCCTAAATAAAAGATGTAGACCTGGGCATTTTTAGGAATGTATTAGATTTGGACACTTTCTGAAATAGTCCTTCAACCTGTTCCATGCTTCTAGATAGTTTTTGAGGTCCTTCTGCTTGAAAGTATGTAGTTTATTTCTGATTCGATGGTCTTGAGAAGACGGGAATAATTTCAAGGTAAATTTCTGTATCATGTCATTCTACGAAACGATGCTTCTAAGACATAGTAATTGCATCCATTCTTGTGCGCCTTCCTTTAATTTATGAGGAAATAAGGTCAATTGAAAAACGTTAACTGACATGCCTTCGTGACTGATCATCCTGCAAAGCATCAAGAAAGCTTGAATATGTTCATGAGAATTTTCAGTTGGTCTTCCAGAAAATTTGATGTCTGATGATTCTGAAACTAGGACGGGATTAACATGATCCCGTACTAATGATTCACCTTCACTGGCAACTACTCTGGTGGAGTTGGCGGATTTGGTGGTTACTGGATTTGAAGTTGATTTTGATTTTTTGTCATTTTCTTGCTTCTCTCTGTTAACTTTTTTGTTGTCTGAAGGTTTTGTCGATCTTGGGATCCAATGGATAGAGATCAATTTCTTCAGAATCTTGCGCACACTGCCAAAATCACACCAGAGAGATTATGTGTGTATATAATAGCCTAAAACAAAATAAATGAAAAATTCAAATACCATATAAACTAATAAACTCAAATTAAATACTTTATTCCTCGACAACAGGATAAAAAACTTGTTCGTTTGAAACCCACTATTAATATATAAACTACAAGAAGAATAATAGAAAAATATCACCTGAATCATGAAATGATTCAAAACATGTTGATCTTCAAGTCTAATGTTGAATTTTTCGAAATCTTGATGTAATTAACCTTCAATTTCTTGTTAGAGTTTGATCATCTCTCTCAAAATATTGTAATTGACCCATTGTTCTCGATGAATTTAATGATATTATTGTGTATGAAGAGGCAAGAGAGGGTTTTACAATATCTAGCCCTTATCTTGTATTTATAAGCACTAGAAAATAGGTCAATATTACGTCTAATTTGAATTCCAAAAGAGTTTGAATCGCGAAAAAAAATTGTTGATTCATCTGTAAAAAGGCCCTCATGCACACACATGCACAACCACCGCGTGTGCACCATTGAGCTAAATGGCTCTTGGGTTGGTGAAAGTAGGGTACTGTGCGTGCTGGTTTGTATCGGTTCGTTCCTGAGCAACTTTCGGTATGTTGGTCATAACATTTTCTCCCAATATTTGATTAAGGTGATCCAAACTGTGTTGAAAACATAACTTAAAAGGCTAAATTTCTTCATGAATACAATTTTTCCAATTTGAATGTTTGATGTCTGAAAAATGGGTCTCAAGTTGAGGTTAAAAATATGGAGTATTAGTTTTTCGGTAGGAAATTGATTTGTGATTATATTTCAACTATATCTCACTCATTTGACCTCCACTGCATCCAATTGATTATATGTGATCTTCAATCATTATTTTATTGTCCGAATCAACTATTACACTTTGGTCCTCAGACTTTGAGTTTCTTTCGTTTTTGCCTTTTTTTGTTCATTTCTTCAAATATCACCAATTTGAATTGAATTCAACCTAACAAATATAATTTAACACACAATTAGCCTATAACTCAACCAAATTATTAACAAATACTCCAATTCAATAACCTACACTTATCAACACTTACAAAAAGTTCTTAAGTTTTAAGTTTGTGTTTATTTTTGCATTTGATGCATAGAGTTATGAGAATCACTCACGTTATTTGTCAAGACTTTCAAAAAAGATCTCAAGATATCTTGGCTACTTTGATGTTTGTCTCTGCTACAGAACAACTCTTTCAAAAATAGAGAGGAGACGACGATTGTGAAGAATTTCTTCAAGAAGTGAAATTATTGCTTGACTAATTGATGTTATTAAAATACTTCATCTATATATAGATTGTATAGCACTAGCTGTTCTAGTAATAAAATTACAGTTGAGCATTTATTATCATTTCGATGTTTGAAGTGAGGCAATAGATTTCATGAAATTTAATTACATATGAGTAGAACTCATTTATGTCGTTGCGTCTTTGTACCCTAAAGATTCATTTAGATCATTTAATAATCGGTGATATTTGCACACTTATGGAGAAGTTTTATTCTCAAGATTTTTCAAATCAAAATATTATTACATTGGAATATGAGTTACCACATTATGAACTAGATATAAACCGCGGGCCTCAATTTCAAGCATCTGTACTTGTTGTGTTATGCTGACAATTGACTAAGAGTGAAATGTTGGGTACTTATATTATGGTGACTAAATTAATTCGTCTTATATTGACATTCTCAATGAAACATGTGAAAATGACACTTCACAACAAAATGGATGATGATTTTCTTGTACATTGTATGATACTTTTGAATTGAAAGAGAACTTGTCGAGAAATTGGATTTATTATGTTTCAAATACTCAACACTCAACGAGAACGACTTAAGTAAATAATGTCCTTTGAAGACTTTTTTTGTTATAATTTTTTTTTTTATTACATTGACTTCCTTATGTTTCTACCTCGTGGATCCACCCATAATAATAGTCAAAAGATGGCTGAGAAGAAGGGATTATCAGAAAAGATATTTGTAAGTCGAACAAAAATGAGGTTAAATAGCTACAATATTTAGTTTTGAAACCAGAAAAAAATCTTCTTTGATATATCCTTTATGCTTCATGCATTCATAAAAGTTGCCAATACTGCACAACTTAATTGTATGATCGAGATTACACGTGCATTTAGGTCTATATTAGCTAAATAAATTTGTGATTTTTTAAGGGATGGCATTGACATCACTGTTCTATTCCATGTCTTGTCGGTAGATATTGCACTAAACAGCGTCTTTATATGAAAAATCTAGACGGCAAGGATAAAACGATATCTGAATTGGATGCTTCTCTTTCAGAAGCATGACAAAGTGAAAGTCAAGAGAAGGAAGATAATAAGGGATTATCAGAAAACAGCAATGATGACCCGAAAAAGAATGCAGGTAAACATCTACAATCCACAAGGTTTTCAATTTCACTTCTTTGTACGACCCACTTTGGAGAAAAAACGAGTTTTACGGGGCAAATAGCCCCAAAATATACTTTGGAATTCAAGAATATTAACTAGTAAGGTCCAATGACTATAAATATCTTCCCTTTTTTCTCTCCTTTCTTCTTGTGGTTTTTACTCTCCTCTTCTCCTCTCCTTGGCTGATTTTACCCCAAAAAAATAAAAAATAAACTTAAAATAAAACAAATTGAATTCTTCCATCAGTCTTTTTTATTTAATACATATAAATTAATTTCAGTCGAACTTCCAACAAGTTCTGCTAAAATATTTTAGCAACTACGCGAGGCCATCCATGATTGGAGAAAAATTAGCAGTCCACTATGCTCTGATCCATGTAGTCGATTTGTTAAAAAGGCCACATTTAACGTTTGAAGACCTTCATTTTATGTTTATTAAAAGACATAATCGACAATAAATAAAAAATTTCTAGTTCTGGATAATCCTGAGGTAGTAAGGCCATCTTCATTCCATGTCACCAAATTAGTGCAACTTTCACACTATTTTATAGTCTACTTCAATCCATTACAACAAGTATTTTCTTATTTTTTAATTCTCAATAATTAATTTATTTTGAAAAATATTTAATTATAAATGATATTACTACTAACATAACTAAATAAAAATTACATTTAATTAACTAAAATATTACATTTATTAACAAATAAAAAAGCATTACACTTAGTACCACAATTAAAAAAAAAATTACATTTAGCACACAAAATAAAAAAAAAATTACACATAATAATAATAATAAAAAAAACTTTCATAAAAGAAACACGAAGAACAACTAGGTTTTAGAATGATGAAATGGTGATTGAATCTTATTCATTGTACGGGCATCATATATATTATAATTCAGGATTTTAGGTTTTGTATCATCCTTGAAGTTAATAGTAATTTGAGTTGCCGTACATTGTTGCCAGCTTCAAACACTTAGAATCAGTTCCCCTTCTTGAGATCATCGCCTACAATAACGTGTACATAGTTAAACAACTGGATAATATATAAATTTCTTTTAGTGGTTCACCTGATTGTCACGCAGCAAATGTATCACTTATGCATTTCAAAGAAAGGTAGAATCTTCCTTTTTAAGGAAACAATCCAATGTCAAATCATAAGAGCTTACTTGATGAGTCATTCTACACTAAGCCTCCATTTCGATACAATTTATAAATTGGTTTATATATTCAAAGTCAAATTCAAAACAATAATTTTAACGACACATTTATAACTACCGATCTTTAATATACAATAAAGATTTGCAAAGGAGAAAATATTAGAATATGGAAACTCATCAGAAACTATGATATTCTTGCCTAGCTGGTTGATTACACGGTAAACCATTTCATTGCTCCTCAAAAAGTTTATAATGTTTCTAGAATGTTGCAACACTTTTGCATCTTCAGGGGAATGGACGAGACAATGCATGAAGAATATATAGTCCGTCACATATTTTTGAGGACTGCCCGTGTTGTAGTGCTCATATGCAATCAGGTTTCGGAACAATGATATTCTGTTGAATAAGAAATTTTCCATTTTGGAATCTTCACAAGTTTATATTCGAATTCAATATGAAACAAACTATTAGACTTTTGGAAGGAAGTCCCTGCCTTCTCGAGTTCTGCAGCTGAATCAATATTATGTAGATATTCAGAATCATTACGTAGATATTCACAATCATTATGTAGATATTCAGAATCCCTATGAGATAATCTCCTATAAGATAATCTACCTGCAAATGAAGAACATTGGAAGTGATGTACAATGCCGAGAAGATGGTGACCATTAACAGGGGCTTCAAAAAGATCACGCACTTTCACTTCCGCTGGGAAAATGCAATTTCGCAGTAAAGGCCATAGTATAGAATTGAATTTGTCTCGATCATTGATCTAGTTCATGTTGAACAAACTATGAACGATGAAAAATGGAATCTGATACTGGAAAATGGGGTCATCTTCATCCCTACATTTTGTGTGTTGATACATATAGAGAAATTCGACGATAAAACAACCACCAAGAATCAACATTTGCACGAACTCATCTTCATAAAGTTGGATGTCTTCAGCATAACATTTTTCCCGCACCGTGTCTTTTAACTCTCTTATTTTGGTAACATATCTTTCTACACTTTTCTCCTCCTTTCAAGAAACAGCTTTAGATACCTGACTTTGTGTTGCTCCATCTTCTGCAAGTTAGGTTTACTAATATCATTTTGAACAATAAGTACAACGGTAAGCTACATTCCTCTAATTCCCCATGAACTTAAGGAGGTAAGGTTTTTCATGTCCCTTCCTTGTTTGCGAACATCTCTTTGATAATATATTGAGTAGAGGAAATGCCGAACTCCCTATTTAGTGCTTTGGTAGGACCTAAAAATGCTACCGAACTTGATGATTTTACCCAAAAAATAAAACAAAAAACAAAAAAACTATCTTCCATCATTCATTTTTATTTAATACAAATAAATTAATTTGAGTCAAAACTTCCAACAAGCTGTACTAAAAAAATTAGCAACTAGCGAGGCCATGATTGGAGAAAAACTTGCAGTCCACTATGCTCTGACCTATCCATGTAGTTGATTTGTTAAAAAAAAAAAAAAGACACATTCAAGGTTTGAAGTCCTTCATTTTAAGTTAATCAAGTAATAGACATCATCAACAATGTATAAAAATTTTCTAGATCTGAATAATCATGAGATAGTAAGGTATATGTAGACGTCTAAATCTGGTTGAGATTTTGTGCCGACAAGATGAGCTAAACTTGTATTCCCAGTTTGCACACTCAACCAGGTCTAGAATATTTGGCCAAAAGAGATGGAGGAGGGCCGGTTAGAAACACTCCGATACCTAAAATATTTGTGTATTTGAGAAGTGAAATGGACCTTACAAGTTTGCCATTTTGTTTAGAGCAACCTAGAAGAGGATTGAATAGATTTATGCGAAATTTTTGACTACATTTAATTGTGAATGTTCATTTAATATTTGCTATTACTGATGTGCGAACAAAGCAATGAAGAGTTCTCTGTTCTGGTTATCCAATTACACAAGCAACCGATTTCATTATGATTATGATAGCCTAATATTTAAGCCAAGCAAAATGAAATTGAGAGAGACGAAAACACTCATTTTCTCTAATTTCTGAATAGATTCAAGATAGCACCACTCTTCGACTGCAACGTGATCTCCTAGATCAGCACAATACACTTGAGTCTCCGCCTTTTGCTAATCTGCCAGTCTTCTATGTGAACGTCAAGAAGTCAAGGTTTCCCTTGTTCGAAACATTCTGAATTTTAATCTATCTTCATGCAATGAAGTAGGTTGGGATAAGTTGGGATTTTATGAAACAATCGAGAACGAAAACTCAATTTTTGTGAACAGATGATTTAACTCGAACAACAGCTTATCCTACAGAACTATTGTTTCTAAAGCTCAATAGCTCAGTTTAAACTAAGAGCAAAGAAAGAACAAAGGCAAACATTCAAGACCTGCTTAGGACAACTAAAGAGAAACCTTGTATAGTATTGCTGCTTACACTAAGATAAACTCAGTAGGAGGTGGCCAAATCTTGATTTTGTAACATTCATTCATTGTACAGGCCATCAAATAAATTCACACACTAATATAATTTAGGATTCTAGTTTTGTATCGTCCTAGAAGTTAATAGAAATTTGAGTTACCACACATTGTTGCCAGCTTCAAACACTTGAAATCAGTTCCCATTCTTGAGATCATGACCTGAAATAACAAGTACGCAGTTAAACAACTTGATAATCAATTATGAATTTCTCTTAGTAGTTCACATCACAGTCACACAACAAAAGTATCAGTAATGCATTTTAAAGAAAGGTAGAATCTNTTGAGTTACCACACATTGTTGCCAGCTTCAAACACTTGAAATCAGTTCCCATTCTTGAGATCATGACCTGAAATAACAAGTACGCAGTTAAACAACTTGATAATCAATTATGAATTTCTCTTAGTAGTTCACATCACAGTCACACAACAAAAGTATCAGTAATGCATTTTAAAGAAAGGTAGAATCTTCTTTTTTAACGAAACAATCCAAGGCCAGTTCCTAATACCTTACTTGACGAGTCTTTCTATACTAAGCCTTCGTTTGGATACAATTATGCTAGATGTAGATTCTTTTGTACATATGGCCTTACATTCCTCCTTTGTGGCATAATCTAGGCAGGAAAGAGAGACTGCTGGGAAAACAAAAGGGATGATGGTGTCACTAGAGGTGTCAAGGAGTAGAGCCGCGAGCCGAAACTTTTTGATTGGCCTCTGCTCGAGTAAAAATAAAAGGGCCCGAGCCAAGCAGAGCAAAAGCTCGACCAAAATATTTAAGCTCGACTCGAGCTTTCGGCTCGGGCTTTAACGAGCCGAGCATAAAAAAAAAATTAAAAAAAGGATGTAGCAACAAGTTTATTATTATTATTATTATTATTATTATTATTATTATTTTAGGCTCACGGGCCGGCCCGACTCGAGTTGACGTACCAAAAATGGGGCTCGATCCCACCGAGCCACGAGCCGGCAGGGCTCTGGCTTTTTTAGGGTTGAGCTCGAGCCGCCCGAGTCGACGGACCATTTTGCCATTCTTAAGTGCCACGTGACAGAGTTTAAGGGAAGATGTACATATGAGTGTACATGTAGCATGATTGATTCATAAGTTGGTTTGTAAATTAAAAGTCAAAATTAAATATTAATTTCAAGCGGACCTTCACCATAACTACTAATTTTTAGACACATTAAGTGGGATTCGGACCCGCTACTTATTTTTATAAATTTTTGAAATGGAGGCTAAAATATGAAATTTTTAGTTAAAACATACAATACTTAGGGAGTAACTTTCGGTATGAGAGAATAGCAAACGCAACCTGTATGATGGTAAGAACAAGCAAGGCAATGGCAGCAAAGACTGAAATGAGTGCCCATGGACTATTGATAGTGGCGGACCCAGCACCCGGCCAGGGGGGCGGCCGCGCGTGCTGGGCTCCGGCGAATGACTTTTGGGAAGAAAACCGCCGACGCCGCCTGAAGCTTCAACCTGCAATTCTGCTAAGATCTGTTCATCTTCCCGAAGGCGGGAGGCTCCAGTTGGTTCTTTTTTTTTTTTTTTGTTATTGTTTAATTGGGTTGTGCCGTGTCATTTGGCCCAATAAATTATATAAAGGCC
>CAIGRP010081932.1:0-34154 GCA_903798385.1 Fraxinus cuspidata | reverse complement strand
GTGTTGCTTTCATAGGAGACGAAATTCGTTCTATCCTGGGAAACGATTGCTGAACACCTTTAGCACCTGTGAAGGCAGCAAATTCGTTTTAAGGAAATATCGTGAATTCGGTGGGCTCGAATTATACTGCGATCAATTTTCTTCTATCTGTTACGCTGTCCAAAGTACTTTAAGGTAATTCTGTTGTAATCATTGAAGGAGACATTTGTTTCAGAACAACAGATAAACATGATGTTTTTGTTGCAAATGGATCCAGAGTCCCTGTTTTAGGATGTCGAATAATTAATTTCTTTCCCCACAGCACTCGTCGTTCCCTCATTCCAAGTTCAACTTTTATCTATCCATAAATTACTAACTCATTCGATNGCAAATGGATCCAGAGTCCCTGTTTTAGGATGTCGAATAATTAATTTCTTTCCCCACAGCACTCGTCGTTCCCTCATTCCAAGTTCAACTTTTATCTATCCATAAATTACTAACTCATTCGATTGTGATGTCATTTTTTCTCCAACGTTTAACATATTTCAAGATCGAAAATCTAAAAACAAGATTGGTGCGGGAGTTTTCTCTCGTGGTCTTTATTTATTGAACAAGTTTGACAGTGCATGCCATACTGAAAATTTAGTAGAGTGACAATTATTGCAAAAATGTATAGGATGCTCTTCTAATCGGGTCTTATCAATTCTTTTTCCGTCCATTAATGTTGAATCTAGTGTCGGTCAAGCTTTTTCGATTTGCTAAACAGACTCCTTTACCATTTGCTAGCTCATCTTCTTAGACTACTGAGTTGTCTGAATTAACTTATTCCGATTTATGGGGTCATTCACCTTGTGATTCTTATTATAGATATAAATATTTTGTTCCCTTTATTGATGATCTATCGTGTGCTATTTGGATGTATTTGTCAAAGAAAGTGAGGTGATAATTGCTTTTAAAAAGTTTCAAATTATGCTAATTAACCAAAATTCAATGCCAAGGTTAAATTTTTTAGATCTGATAATGGCACTGAATACACTAAAGGTTCTTTTCCTGAATATGTTCGTAGTCATGGATTTATACATAATACTAGTTGTATGGGAACTCCACAACAAAATTACATGGCAGAGAGGAAAATCGACATATTCTTGAAAGAGATAGGGCCCTTATTCATCGGATGAATGTCCCAAAGAAAAATCGGTCACGTGCATTGTTGATTGCAACATATTTGATTAATGGCTTATTAAGTCTTTAGTGTGCAAAACATCTTCACGTTTCAATTTTTTGTAATTTTATCTCTATTTCCACGTTTCATTGTGGAAAACGTCATTTTCATTGATTTTTATCCAATTTTTCAATAAAAATATGTGAAATGACAAATATATCCTCCTATTTAAATAAAATAAAGAACTAATTGCAATCATACTCCCAAACATTTTTAAAAAGTGCAAATGACTCCCAAATAAATTATTGAAAAATTCGAAATAAAATAAAAGAAAATAAAACGTGGAAGTAGAGATGAAAATGCAAAAATTTGAAACGTGGGAACGTTTTGCACATTAAAGGCCAAAGGTATGGACGTTTTGTGCTAAAAATCGACTTCCTAGTAGAATACTTGGTTTCAAGTCACGTTGAATGTATTGAAGAATTGAGAGCCAGATATTTCTCATTTATGAGTGTTCAGTTGTATCTTTTATGCCTGTCAACTAGCTTTACACCATGATATGTTTGATGTTCAATCATTAAAATGCGTACTCTTAATTTGATATTCTTCAAGAAAGGATAGATTTGTTACAATGTAGCCAATCGCAAGTTGTTTCCCATGATGTGCACTTTGAGGGACCAAAACCGTATTTTGAAATACAAAGTCATGACAATCAGTTTCAGGTGGAGAACGCATATAATCAATCCAGTTCCTCTCCCGACGAGGATTAGTGGTATTGTTTCCAATGTGGAAAGAACTCAACGTAAGGAATGTTTGGATCCATAATGTGCAGGTGAGATTATAGCTCCCAACGGAGAAGTTCAAATTGGTAAAATTGTCAACCAAGTAGTTCCTACATCTCAACGATTATCAAATAGACAAACATGAACTCCTGAAAGAATGAAATATTTTCTCACTACTATCACATATCTTAGCAAACATTCTTAAGGTACGTTAATGAGACACAGTCACATGATTCATTCTTAGTTGTGTTGTCTAGCAATGAAGAATCAAAAAATTTTAGAGAAGCGAATTCAGACCGTCTTTGGAGAAAAAGTATGGATAAATAAGTGCTCTTGATAAGAATAAAACATGGTAAATTGTTAGGCTACTGCGCAAAAAGGTAAACGATGATTTCTTTAGTATGTATAAAACAAAAAATTTAGGTTATGTTTGAGCAACATTTTTTTAGTGAAAAATGAGTTTGTGATGGTGATTTTTGAATGTGTGGTTAAAAAGTTTTAAAAAAAAAAAATAATAATAATAAAATTTAGGTTTATGTGCAAAATATTTTTTTGGAGAATGTATGATTGAAAATGAATAACTTAGGGACGAATGAATTTTTAGAGAATGAGACTCAAATTGGAACGTATTCAATTCAAAGTACCAACTACATTAGTGACAACATCTAACATTGATTGTAAGGTGCATATATTTACATAATAGAATCTGCATAACGATGGAACCAAATTGTGTCATGCACGGCCGTGACCCCACAAATTTTTTTATTTTTTGTTATTTACATTTTTCTAATATTTTAAAATTTTTATTTTCCCCTCTCTTCAACGTATTGTACACGACTTTTCTTCCGAATCATCAATTAATTTTTCATTCCTTCCCATTACTATTATACCGTTTCGCAATTTTTTCACAATTTGGTTTGCTCCCATGATGAAAATACCGGGCTCTACCAGTGAATCGGTAAATATGTTGATGCCACTGGGGAAAACTAAGCCTATGTGTGGCTCATGTTTATAAACTATATATAAACACTACTTTTCATACATACATTTCGAAGCCTCCACAAATAGTGCCCATGTTTGGGAGCCATTTTGGCCAAATGCAAAATACTTTTATTTTACCGTTTCAGCGGATGGGACCCAGACAAGTCCAGTATAACGGCTATAATTTTTCTCTAACAAGTCCAGTATAGTAACTTAAAATTCACTATTATAACGGCTCCTTCTCTAACAAGTCCAGTATAACGGCTATAATTTTTATGATAAAAAATGGCTCTCAAACATGGGCTATTAATAATTTAGATTTTTATAATCAATTGGAAACATGCTCAAATCTAGCCACGTCAACGAGCCGAGCCACAAAGCTCGGGCTCAACTCGAGCAAAACAGGTCTGAGCTTTTTTGGGCCCGAGCCGAGCCGAGCCGAGCCGAGCCTTCGAGCCTTAGCGGGTCGAGCCGAGTTGGCTCGTATTTTTTTTAAAAATCGTTATAAATCTATAATTTTTATGATGCATTTAAAATTTGTGCAATTTATACGTGTTATAAATAATAACTAACTATTATTATATAAAAAATACATTTAAATTTAAAAAAAAAAAGTAAAAAGACAGATGCATACAATGCAGACAACTGTATTTTTTAATTTTTTAATTGTTTTTATTACTTATTCATGGGCCTGTGACGAGCCACAGGCCGGCCCGAGCTCGAGCCGACGAGCCACAGGCCGCCCAAGTCAACGAGTTTTTTTGTCATCCCTGGTCCTGTTGCATAAAAATAATATAATTTAAGTCATTGATCACTTTGAGATAATACTAGTTAGGCATTTACGTTGAGAATGGCAGCTTTGGTTGAGTGTTAATTCTTCCATGATGGATGAATAGGTTGATACCTCGTTTGACAAGATCGTAATATTGACTATTCTACCAAATTGGTGTGAAGAATTTGTTCTCGAATAAAATTTATTGAGTAGTGTACTACTATACTTAAAGTGCATTGGACATAGTCATGTGTTTGAACTTGATTCAATAGCACGGCCTTGTGAAGAACTAAATATCACGCGACTGCTAAAAGGTTTACCTAAATCTTTAACAAGACATTGATTCTATTTGTAAGCTCGATGATTCTTTGATATACCAACGAGTGCATTTCGTGTTAGAAAATTATCGCTAGTCATAGTTAGAGTAAGATAATCGCACAAAGTAATTTCTACTTAAGGATTTAAATTTAATATTAGTATTTAGCGTTAGTTAAATTACATCTACGATGAGATCATGATAATTGTTGAAGAAAAAATTAGATTAATGGAGAAAACAATTAAAGGGACATAACAACAATTTTTCTCTAAGGATCCGTTTGATTACAAGGGTGAAAAATGGGTGGAAAGAAAATGAATTTCAGAGAAAATAATTGCCTAAAATTTATTTTCCAGGGAATTGTTAATTAAGTGGGTTTAATTTGTATAATTTTTCACCCGAAAAATTTTAAAATTTGGATTTTTTTGTGTTCGTTTGACTTTGTTTTACATGAAAATTGTCCATTAAAGTGATAATTTTTTCCACAATTGGTTATAAAATTTGTTTCCATTGCCAAAAAGTAAACAAAGAACAAAAAAAAATATTTACAAGAAAATTATTTTTTCATCAAAGTTTAATGTTTGTTTGGCTTTATTTTATATGGAAATTATCCATTAAAATGAATTTTTGTTTTTACAATTGGTTATAAAATTTGTTCCAATTGCAAAAAAAAAAGGTGGAAATCAGTTTTCCCACCAAAATGGTGGGAAAACCAATTCCACAAGTTCCATGACAATGTGCACGTGTGGAGTGAAGTGGGAAACATTTAAATGGTGGGAAAACCAATTCCACAAATTCCATGAAAATGTGCACGTGTGGAGTAAAGTAGGAAAACATTTTCCATGCCAAAAAATGGCTATCAAACAAACCAAAACATGGAAAATGGAAATTGTTTTCCATTTTTCATGGAAAACAATGGCTATCAAATATAGTCTAATTCTAACTATGGGATCTCGGTAGCCATTTCAACGAGTCGAGCCACGCGTCGAAACTCAAGCTCAAGCAAAACAAGTCCGAGTTTTTTTGGACCCGAGCCGAGCAAAAGCTTGGCCAAAAAAATGAAGCTCGACCCGATCTTTAGGCTTGTGCCTTAGAAAGCCGAGCCGGCTCGTGTTTTTTTTAATTCGTTATAAATCTATAATTTTTTATAATATATTTAAAATTTGTGCAATTTATACGTGTTATAAATAATAACCAAATATTAATATATAAAATACATTTAAACTTAAAAAAAATAAAAAATAAGTAAAAAAACATATGCCTGCAACGTATGCAACTGTATTTTTTAATTTTTTTTATATTACTTAGTTACAGGTCAGTGACGAGCCACGGGTTAGCAGCTCGGACTTTTTCCGGACCGAGTCTGAGCTGCTCGAACCGGCAAGCTTTTTTGCCATCCCTAAATCTCGGTGGATCAGAGGTTGAAATTATAAATTTAATATAACTGCTAAGATTTATATTATTCGAGAGTAATGTCTTGCGCTTTTGATGGACTGATCGGAGATTAATAATTAGACCGAGCAGTCAGAGGTTGACTAGAGAATGTCTAATTATTGTAACTTGAATATTGTGTTCCTTTTATAACTTCTTAAAAAGGTAGGGACTTAATTATAATTAATTGCAATTAAAGCCCGAGTGAAATTGATTAGAATACGGTTCTAATTTAGCGTGAATTGCATCGTGATCAAGGGATGATTTTATTTTCATTTTCCGGGAGAAGTGGATAAAGATCTTTTCTCTTGTTAATTCTTCTAGAAGAAAATTGGCACCGAGTTTCGAATTGGATGTTCATACGTCGTGTCGTCTTTTCATAAAATAGAATATTGTAGAAGGCTCGAGAGTTTGAAGTATTAACTACTTCAACACAAATTTTTGGTTAATAGCACGCTTCAAAGATTTTCACTTTTATCTCCCATGTGAAGTTTTAATTTAATTAGTAACTTGTAATTAAACAAGTGATTCAATTTCCAACAAATAGTATTATAGGATAGTTTGATACTTATTTAATCGTACGAGTTCAAGTATGGCTTTAGTGCTTGAGCACTTGGTGAAGATAACAAACAGTGACTCAGATGTGGATCTCGTCGGAGAGGGCGCTGCAGCGCTAGTAGCTTGAAATTGAACTTAGAGAGTAATATTGAAGACACTTATAGGTGTATCGACTAGTTTTTTAAAGTATGAGTAATAAAACCGAAGAGTTCAAAGACTATAATACACCTAAAACATGTCACACAAAACCATATGACAGAATCTAGAGATCCAATTGCACAACTTCGATAGTTGGTGAGCCTCTGGTACTATCTTTCATGTTAAAACTACTTAAAACTTAAAAGAACAATGTTATTCATCATGAGTGACGATGTTCAACAGTCTCTTCTGACAGTGGGATCACAGCCATGTTATCCAATAAATAAAAATACATTTCAACTTCATTAAACAATATAGATAACGATCATCAAAAGTGACCATGAATATCATTACTCGAAACATAACACACTCTAAATAGGTCCATACACATGATTTTATGTCAGTCATTCAACGAGAGAGATTAAAACATACCCCAAACAGGATTAACAAACAGACCAGTAACATTAAAATCAAAGGTTTGATAGCATAAGAAAGAGATTCAAAGTAAGATATCCCAGATGCAGATGACAGACCAAGCAAACATATGTAACATGACACACGTTCTAATCTTACATTTATTCCATTGCAAACCAAATCTTATAGAGCACCACGATTTAAGAAAAGCACGACAAATCGAGTCTGCTTCAGTTCCAAGACAGCATGAAAAGAAGCAACAACATTAAGAGTAGCCCATCAGTTTTCCGAGCTGTAGGATGCTTCACTAGATGAAGACTTATCCAACCGGAGGCGCTTCATCTCTTCATAAGCCCATTCAAGACCATGACAATAATGGAGGGGTGGATTGAACCTCGTGTCGTTGATATCATCAGGCAGGAATGCACCGTTTCCAACCAGGAAATTGATTGCTTTCTTATTTCTTTCTTTAGCTGCATTGTGAAGTGGTGTCCCTGTATCCAACAAATAGAAGCAGATGTGAAATAAAACAAAGGACAGCAACAGTAATATTTCTTCTTTGTTTTCCAAAGAAAGATCCATGTTTGGCTAAGCTTAAAAACGTGAATGTTTGGACGAGCACCATTGTTCTGTATTTTTTTTCTAGTAAAAAGAGAAAAAAATTATATAGTTACACTTTTCTCTCAGTTGTATGTCAATATAAGTAACTTGCTTCCAATTTTGATATAATTAAAAAAAAAAATCATTCTAAAACTTATTAATTACATATAAATAAACCTTCTAAGCTTTAGCCAAACATGCTCTGTGTGTATCTTTCACATAACATATACTCACAGCCACATGCACCCTTAGTTCGCGCGTCAATATCAGCACCACGCTCTAGCAATTCATCCATAACTTTAAGATGACCCCCCTTAGCAGCAAGGTGGAGGGGGGTCACGCCATGCGACTTTGGGCCCCAGGCAGCCACATTAACATCCATTCCTTCATCAAGAAGTCGTTTCACCTACAAAAGATGAAAACAATCCACGTAAATCAAGAGAGAAACAAATAGAAGACAAGTTAACCTTTTCGGTAAACCTTTTTTCGTCCACGTTAACCACTAAGAGAGACACTAAGGTCATCCATGATTGGGTCTGCAAACTAGACCATCCAGGAAATATACCCATACTGCCACGCATGCTAGTGTGACACATGTTAAACAAATAATCTTCACAGCAAGTGACAATCAGCCACACACTCACCAATAGAAGCAATCATATTAATCGTTGTAAGTAATGGAATTTCATTGTCACTTATGAATTTTATCAAGCCATCTTTAGATATTGTATCGTCTTCCACTGATATTTTGCCATACAAAGTTTCACAATTCTTTGTTGTATTAAATTTAATTATCCCACCACATATCTGTATTGACATTCTGATTGTTCCCATAAATATCTTCTAAATGTTGTTTTCTTAGTTGCTCAACATTCGAAACTATACAAGGCAGGGTCTTAACCCCAATATCTTTCAATTTCTCAACATGAGAAATCTTGGGTGTCTAATGCATGGATCGCTACGACTCATTGATTTAAAGTTCATGCAAAAACACTAGCCAACAGTCCAAATGCATAGCCAGAATCTTATCCTCTGTCTGTTCCCATAATCCATGTCAAAACTAACCAATGCAGAGAATATATTCTAACATCCAGATCCTCTATGCGACGGGAAGATCTGAATATTGAAGGAACAATCTCCTTCAAACCCTTGACATTTCATCACCTTAACCATCTTAAACCCACTCAAAGAGTACCATTCTCTGTCGCTCGATTACTCACATCCATAATTAAGACCTCCAAAAATATGTTCATGATTTTCATCACAGCTTACATAGAAAAGATTTTTTGAAGACCAAGACTCCCCGCACCCCTACCCTTTTAGATATAGGAAGGATTATATAGTTTTCACCACCAGTCTTTTGGAAATATACCATAACCGCACAAGTTGTGAGTCTTCTTAATGTTTGTATTTCATTTCCTAGAAACATAAGGTACTGCATTCACCTCATATCTAAATCCCTATTTTAGTGGCCATGTTATAACGAAGACTTCTCATTATCCAAGTATACTAACAATGAAATCCACTGGTGAGTCTATATTATGGTCTGAATTTCAAACCATAATATTGTGCGATTAATGAAAGAAATTACAGAACAACATACTTAACAAAGTGCCAAAGATTAAGAAAATTGTTACAAGTGGATATTCATAGAACACAAGAAAAAATCACTGGAAAGGGGTGAAAACATTACCTGTTTGAGGTCACCTTTACTAGCACAAATGTGAAGGGGAGTCCAACCTCGATCATCCCTGTCCCCTCCCAACCTACCCAACTGCCTGCTCTTCCTGATTGGTCCAATATCAAACTCTGGCATTATTGAATATTCGTTTTCTTCTTTATATCAATCAACACCAGCCCCCCAAAATTATTACTAATCCAATGATCTTACAAATCTTCACCCAAATTTACCTTTATCTTTGATGGACAATCAAGATGACTCAGTCTTTAACCTTTTTTAGGTTAGATTCAAAGGTTTAAACTAGAAAAACCCAGAACGATTTTTCTTTGCCTAATTGAAGAAAAAACAGACTTCAAATTCAGGAGCTTTTTCACATGAGAGGAAAACACATAAATATCCACAAACAATCAAGGCAGAAATTTCAATTTCTCAGCGAATTTGGTCTTATCTTTAAATCTCAAGAGAACCCAGAAAATATATGAATAGATAGGCCCAATTAAAAATACGTGAAATTTCAGAGCTTCCAATCCTCAAACAGTTTACATAATTTTTAAAAATAAAAATTGCGAAGAAAATTAGCGAGAGAAATGATTGGCCAAGTTGTACGGAGCAAACGGATTCAAACCAGGGCCAAAAGCTCGGAGATTGCCAGAAAGCTTGTTGGTGTTCACATTCAACAATGATGAGAATCGAAATTCAACAAAGATGATCATAATTAATGCCCAAATCTTGATATCAATAGAAAACTTCGAAAAGGATTTATCTGAATCCTGTTAGAAATTGGAGTATGTTTGGGGGTTGCATATATATGATGAGTGTTAATCAGATGAATCCGTGAGAGAAAAAGGGGGCGAGAGATATATTTAGATGAAATGATGAAACCCTAAGACAGGCAGGATAGATTTGGGAGCAAATTGTAGAATTCGAATGCTTCAAGGATTTGTAGGGATTTTGTAATTCAGGATTTTATTGAACACGACTTTATATGGCACGACAATGAAGGGAAAATTGCAGCAGAGGTCCTAGCCTTTCATTTTGCTACAGAAAACACTTTAACATTTTATTTTTACGACCACAATCTCAAACCTTTAACTTCCTCCGCTAATGGAAAAGGCTTGGAGAGGTAGGGGAAAAAGAAGAGGATGAGAGAAGAAAGCCTGGCTGAGAAGAAGGATGCCCTCTTGACAACACTTGTTAACAAACTCGACCACAATGACAATTTTTCAGGTATTTGACAATATAATGAACAAAATTTTAATTTCTTTATCTTCTTTAATACTATATAATACATTTCAATCGTTGCTACCAAACACGTGAGAAACATATTAGGACGAAGCTTCTCTAATTTGATCTTTCATACACATTTTTTCAATTGCTAGATTCCAATATAGAGAAGGAACTTCCGTACTTGTATTTGTGTTTACTCAGTAGTTTTTCTTTAAAATAAAACCCTTCGAGAATAGAGTTCCGTAAGTTTAAATCTACAAAGGTAAGCTGACTAACCATGTATTGCTAACAAAATTGCATTTTCTTACCATTGTAAGGGTCCGTTTGATTGCAATGATGGAATTTGGGTGGAAAGAAAATGAATCCCAGGGAATTGAATTGCCTGAAATTCATTTTACTGAAAATTGTCAATTAATTATATTTGATTGATATAATTTTTCACCTGTAAAATGTTGAAATTTTGGATCTTTTGATATTTGTTTAACTTTGTTTTCCATGAAAATTGTTCATTAAAAGGAAATAGTTTTTTTTTTTTAATTGGGGATAGAATTCATTTTCATCGCAAAAAAAAAAAAGGCTAGAAAACACCAATTCCCACCAAATTGATGGGAAAACCAATTCCTCAAAAACAAGGAAAGGCCAATCACGTGAGGCTTTATTGGAAAACAAAATCCATTGAATGTTTTACCTACCATTAGTGGGGTAAACGCGCATTGCACGTTAATTGGTTAATGTTAAAAATAAGTATATGCAGAAATGATTGAACATCGAGCCATAAAATAATAGTTTGATGTGTAACTTTTAACATTTACTCCTATTTATGATTTCTTGATAATAAAATGAGTAATTTTTAATATATTTTGAACAATTCAATTAAAAATTAATCATATTTTGACTTTTTTCCACCTTTGAGTTTCATGAAGTCGCACATCACCACTATATGATTCCCTTTGAATGGGATAATTGGATATGGAATGAGAATCGTATTTTGTTATCTTTATTTTTTATTACTTTTCTATTACACAAATTATTGACGAAACAAAAATTAGTGAAAATAATATTAAAACAATCTAGCAACCAATTGACTTTCTTTCCGTCACCAAAAATATATAAAACATGGCTAATTAGGAAGTATGTGAAAATTAATACGAAAAGTAGAAGATATACTTGTCCAATCACGTCGCGGGTGTCAAGGGCAATGCCCCTCCTAGGCTTAGGGGCAACACCCCCAACTAGATCGACCTGCCCGGTCACGTTGCGAGTGTCCCTCGTGGGCAACGCCCCCAAAAGAAAATGTTATTTGAGAAAAAAAGAAAGATTTGTATCCAAAATCATCGAGAATTAAAAAAAAAAAATTTATAATAAATTTCTCCGTGGTACATGGAAATACTCTCTACGCACCACGGAGACACCATGTCTCTGTGTGTCACGGAGACATGGTGCCATGTCTCTGCGACATGCGAAGACACCATGTCTCCACTACGTGCACGGAGACACTCTGTGTGGCACGAAGATGTCTCGGTGAGCACACGAAGACTTCCGTGTGTCTCCGTGTGCGTACAGAGACATCTCCTTGCCACACGGTGTCCGATTTTTTTCCTTCCTTCTAGCCAACATTTTATCATACGCTTGTTATCATCATTGACTCGCATTGACTTGAGAACTTGTCAAGTATCGCCACACAAATATTTTTCACAAGTTCAGATTCTATATAATCATCTTTGGCTCCCTAACCACAAATTGCACCACAATTTGCTGATAGCATAAATGGCCAAAATCATATAGTTTCCTTATTTGATGAAATCCCATAAACAAACAAGATTCAACAGAAAGAATTTTTTCCAAATGACAATACCACAAAGAAAGTGCCAATTTAAAGAAAATAGAAAGTATGAAGCAACAAGAATCGATAAACATAACAAAAAAATCCATAAGAAAAAAAATTAAAATATCCAAAACCATCGAAAATTAAAAGATATGTGAATAATATAATGATACAAAGAAATAGGTAAAACCAAATTAAATCAAACCTCCTGTGCTGCTTCCTTTTTCAAATCATTTCTTTAACTGACCAAATATATAGCATCCAATTAGTATATACCAAAACAACATGTAATTGAAAATAATTAATATAAATGAATGTCTATAACATAGAGAAAGGGATGGAAGAGAAGAAATCAAACCATCAAGAATATAGAATCACCTACAAAGATCTGCACCGACGCTCATTTTCGTACGATTCTTGACGGTAGTATTGCTAGGACTTCAGGAACTAAAATCTCGACGATGACTGGAGGAATTAAATGGTGTTGGGTGTGAAATTTGGGAAAAGAAAAAGAGGGGTGAAGAAATGAGAGAAAATATGGCAGTCGTGATGATGTAGTTGCGAGTGAAAATGGAGAAATGTTGCGTGAAGTGAAAAAAATTGAATTACGACGATAGAAACTCGCGACACATGGCTTGCCAAGTTTTTGCCTCTTTTATATTATAGTGAAACATGACAAAAAGTGGAAAGTTGAAAAATATATTTCAACTTCCATGGGAAACGGCACCGATCAAACATGGCCTAAATGTTTTTTAATAGATGACTTCGGTAATATTTCTTCGCCCCTACCCCTCTACTTTCGAGGTGTGGGTCGTGTTTTGCGCACTCCCAGGTCGGGCTTGTTCAGACAATGCAGCCCAGCCAGCTTGTAAGCGGGCTAGTTTGTTTACCCCTTTTATTGTTTATTATAAATTAGATGTATATAATAAGTTTTAACTATGAAAAGGTAAAACAAAGTATTTAAATTTTTGTAAAAGGCATTGATATAATTCTAATTTAATTCATTTATTAGTTGGAATATTATAAATTTTTAAATTTTATCTTTTTGAAAAAAATTAAATATAAGATTTATATAAGTTTTTTTTTATATTTATCACGTATAATTTGTATCTATATTATTACTAGGTATTTCGTTTCAATTTATCATTAAAATTGTGTTTGTTATGTTTCTTTAAAGACATAAATATTTAAAAAGTTTTCAAAAAATTAATGTAAATAAGCTCTGGGTTATATACATATTTATAGAAGTATTTATCACGTATAATTTGTATCTATATATTACTAAGTATTTCGTTTCAATTTATCATTAAAATTGTGTTTGTCATGTTTCTTTAAAGACATAAATATTTAAAAATTTTTCAAAAAATTAATGTAAATAAGCTCTGGGTTATATACATATTTATAGAAGACATTTATATCAAGTAATGTGGTGGCTGGTCCAAGCAAAATCACGACTTTAGCAAGCCGAGGTTCACGGTTCAAAACTTTTACAAGGATCGATAGCGGTTCAATTGTCCATTGGTTCAAATATTTTGATGGAAACTGTTTAGGGTTCGATTTATCAATTTCATGTTGAATCGATTAATTTGATTTGAATTTAATAACTAGAGTTATGCTACATGTATATAATTTTCTTCATAAATTTTTTACAGATATACAATTGTCATTTGGCAATTAGCAAAACAGAAGAAAAAGCTGCGAATTTGATACGTCAACACAGCACCTATATAGATTATGTGAAAAAAAAATTTGTACACGTGACTTTTTCCTAGCGGTTCAATTGTCCATTGGTTCAAATATTTTGATGGAAACTGGTTAGGGTTCATTTATCGATTTCTTGTTGAATCGATCGATTTGATTTGAATTTAATAACTAGAGTTATGCTACAAGTACATAATTTTCTTCATAGATTTTATACAAATAAACAGTTGTCATTTTTCTATTGGCAATTAGCAAAACAAAAGAAAAAGCTGCGAATTTGATGCGTCAACACAACACATGTATAGATTATGTGAAAATTAATTTCAGTACACGTGACTTTTTCCTAATAACTATGCTAACGAGTAAAATAAGTAATTTTTGTCAAAGCAAAATTATTATTAATTTTTTTTTGGTCCTTTTCAATTTGTTTGGCAAATTGAACTTGACACTAATCAATAATCAAAACCAAAATCCTCTCCGGCCAGCGCGGCGTCGGTCGCACGTGTGTGAAGTCACTGCCACACGTGCCTCTCTATCCATTCCTATTGGCTCTCTGATAAATGTCCTTTTAATTCAAGCATCTCTTTCTCTCTCACACACTCACACATTGTTGTTAGAATCCCACACTTCACACTCTACTACAGACCAAATATATACATCCAGAAATGTATACATACATTTAATTTTAGGGAGAGAAAGTGAGGGCCCTTTACATTTTTTGTTGCCACTACACAACTTTACAGCTCAACTTTTAATTTCCCTGTCTCTCTCTCTCTCTCTCTCTATTTCTCCTTCACAGTTTTGAGCTCAACTTCATATTCACAGATCAAAGCTACAATCCACACTGCCTCCACCGGGTATTTTGTTGTTTTACTGTTTTTGGGTAAAAATTCCTCAGTTTTGCTGATTTAATACGGCATAAATTTGATACGCTCACTGAAAAATTGCCCAAATTGTGAAAAAATTGGGTGTTTCCTATTCTTTTAGATAATGGGTGGTGGAATTTTGCTAAGAGCGTCGCTTGCTGACTGTCTGACGTGATGATTTTTATCTGCTTTTTTATGAACAATTGATGAAATAAAGTTGATTTTTTGATTAATGTATCGTGTGGAACCTTTATATTACTATTTACTATTTTTTTTTCTGGGCATATCAATAATTTATCATTACTGATGGGCAATCTAGAAGAGAAAGTTTGGAGAAGGAAAATAATTTGATTCTGAGGATGTGTTCGTGAAGAGTGTAGTTTGGTGCATTCTGTTGCATTTAACAGCTTGTTAACTGTTATAAGACTGAACTTTTGTATCTCTTAAAAAAATATTGATAAGAGAGATGAGTATTACAAAGGGATTTTATATTTTGGGAACTTAAAAATACAACAAAAGAATCGAACTTTCAAAATTTCTATCTATAAAAACACAAACTTTCTATTGACTTTTTTGTTTATACTTTGATTAATCATTATCTCATGCTTATATAGAATTGCTGAGCTTATTTTCTTGAGTGTAAATTTTGCACGATCAACAATGGGCTACTGTACTGGCAATGTGGTGTTGTTAGTTCATAGTTCTATAATATTCTGTAATATCAAAAGAGAAGAGAAAGGGAAGGAAGTGGAAGAAAAGGCTATTTGAAGAGCTGGAGTACATAAGTTGTATTGATTTTAACCGAATATTTACCCTTTCTACTTTTGGTATGACATAGAATTTACCATTATCTGATCTTGTTGCTTCAGCTAGGAGGTTGTTCAATGCAAGGCAATGTTTAAAAGGGGCACTTTAGGATTTGCATACCATTTTAAATCTTTTGGATAATTGTCTAACACACAATCTCATTTCTTTTCTGATTTAATTACTATCACTATCATCTTCAGTTGTTTTATTCTATCCCTTCTTTTTTAGCCTTTAATTGGAATGATAGTTTTGAAGGCTGAAAGATTTGTACTTAAAATTCATTAGGTTTGTTATTACTTCACAGATGCTTGTTGAATATGGGTTTCTTATAGGCATTATTAGAAGTAGAATGCTAATTTAAAAGTTTACTGAAAATATAGAGAGAAGTGCATTTCTTGTGGGTTTTGGTTTTCACATCTTGTGATGTTTCTGATTTACCTGCTGAATGACCACACTGAATGTATGGGTTCTGATATATGGTAATTAAACTGGTGGAAGGTGCTCATTTAAAAGTGAGGAATCAATTTGTAGGCTCCTTGGTTGTTGGTGGAGAAGTTTTTGAGGCTGTGGCTAGCTCAATGTTATTGCTGACTAGTGAGTACTTCTGGATCAAATAACAATCTTTATTAGAAAATAAAAAGTTCAAAAAATGGTTTTATTGATTTGGGACTGATGAGATTGATGCCTATGGTTGTGTGAAAGATCACGAAAGAGAAAAGAAAATGATATTGAGAATCCAGAAAGGCATGAACAATAAAGTTATGGCAATCTAATCTATAATTTGACATGTTAGCATGGATCTTGAGTTGAGTTACATGCATAATGGCATGGATATGGCAGTGATTTAAGTCACACACAACATGACTTTGATAGGTTCGCAGGTCAACTTTTTAAAATAATAATGACATAGAAATTGCATGGATATATTGAGAAATAATTCACGCGTTTTATAAATGAGTGCATGCATATATATCAAGAGAAAACATAAATAAGATAATACTATTGACATAAATTCCCTTTTTGATTTTATATATGCACAACTCGTGTAATGAAGTCAAGCATGCAAATTTTTTCCTTTCACTACAAATTGTTAAAGTTCGCTTTCGTTCCATCTCCTATCTTCAACTGTAATTCTTCCAGTAGTTCACTCCAACTTGAGCTGGCAATTGTTTGGCAACTTGAGCATTCTGTTCCATTAATTTAGGCTTTAAAGTTTTTCAAGCTAGTAGTTGGAGTTGAGTCTTTTGTGTTGGTTAGACCCCGTGTGGTGTTATCCGCTCGAGGAAGCACACACTAACTAATTTGTCCATTGACAGGCCATGAATAGACAGTATTTGAGTTCAAAATTTGTAACATCCCATTCTACACTGGATAGGAGGTGCTTTACTGGGACTAATTTGGGCCAATTGGCTACTACTTGAAACTATGGTTCAGTGTTTTGATCATTACAATTTTGTATAAATTTTGCTAACATAGGCGAATCTACCTGCATGAACAGTTGAACACACGCACTTTGCAAAAGCATGCTTATCGGCATATTTCATATACATTAATGTGATAGTTCTCTCTTCCTTCACACGCTCTCATATTTTCGCTGTTTCATTAGATATTTAATATATTATATTTAGGTTTCAAAATAATAGGTCGGAGATTTGAAGTCTACCATTCTATAATAAATGTGCAAAATCTTAATTTTTCGAGAATATGCTTTCGGAGTGACCAATAAATGTATGATGGGTGTTAGAGAAGTATCCACTGAGGCAAATGCATTGAAGTTTCAATTTAAATATGAACATGTTGAAAGGATTGTCTGACACAAACACTCTGCCTTATTGGATATTTCCTTTCCTTCGGTTTTCTTCAATCAATATTAACTAATTCTGCAAAGGATTTAAATGGCTGAAGTTGGTGGTGCTTAATTTGAAAATGTGGTAAAAAGTTTAATGCTTAATGAAGGGCACAGCCACAGATCTCACTTAGGAATTTAAAAAAAAGGAATGGAAGCCACAGAGATGTGACTCTGGGTTCATTGAATGGAAATTACTTTACTCGAGGCTAGAATTCTGTTAGAAGGCCATGCCTGAAATTCAATGGTGTTTCTGTTGCTCTGATTATTATGATAATTGTTTTGTTCAGTCAGGAAAACTATTTGTTAGATCACATCAATTACATTCCATGGGTCCTCGGGCAGTCTTATATAAATAATGTATTATTAAAGCTCATCCATCGCATATTTTATCTGAAAACATCAATATGGCAGATGAAGTTATGTTGCATTTGTTTTGAATTTTGTTAATTATGAGTTGGAAAATTTAATTTCCTACACAAACATTACGGTTCAATTTGTGAGCAACCTACAGTGATTGATTGCCTCTGGCAACCAGTTCTTTGATCCTATTGATATTTGATATGTCATATTGAACATTGAAAACAAAATTTAATGCTCTTTAGAGCACAACTTTTGGTTGCATGGCTCAAGAACTGGACTGATACTGATCATGACCCCAACATGCATTTATCATAAATACAAAAATGTCTTCTTTTCATGTGCATCCACTTGCTGCCTTCTTGAAAATTCCTTCGATGCTTATAACCACAGAATATATATGAAGATTTTTTCTGCTATTTCTTAATTATAAATATTTAAAAATATTACTTTTGTTTCCCAGGGGGATCTAAAGTGGCTGCCATGTGGCTTTTGTTGACTTGATAACTGCATGATCAGAGGAATATTATGGAGCTTTGTGCATAGATGCTATGCAAAGACCTTGTTTTACCTGATTAGAGCTACAATGGGAAGCTTCCGCATGAATTTCCAGCAACCATTACTTTTATGTACTCTATTGCTTCACGCTCTGGCAAAAGAAACTGAAGCTCTTAGTCCTGATGGTATGGTGATTATTTTTTGTTCGCTAATTTCTTTCATTTTGCACGGGTACTTATGTATAGACCATCTGAAGATGTTTAGAGATGTCTCTTTTCAGTGTTAATAAATATTGCATCTATGTAAATAAAATACACCATGACATACAAGTCTACTGCTACTTAGAATGTGTTTACTTGCTTACCTTCTCGCCTGTGACGTATAATAAACATCTACTACCTGTCAGAAATTTCATTTATACAACTCCTTTTAGAACAATAAGACATGTTGGGGTCACAGCATCTGCCAACGTTATTGTCATACAATTGGTTGCATAGTCATGCAAAATACTGAAGGAAATGGGAATGTAGAAATGATTATACTTGAAAAAATGCTTCTGATTTCCAGGAGAAGTGCTTGTCAGCTTTAGGACAGCCATCATTAGTTCAGACGGTGTCCTGCAGCAGTGGAGACCAGAGGATCCTGATCCATGTGGGTGGAAAGGAGTACAATGCGATCCCAACTCAAAGAGAGTTACAACCTTGTGAGTTCCACAATGTTTTGAAATTTCTTAAAGACAATTTTTTTTGTGAAATATATGTACTTGGAATGTGCAAAGCTTTAATGCTTGTATGACTAGGATACCAAACGAAATATTTTAGTTGCTTCTCTCTTTTTGTTTTGTCTTCATTTTTCTTGTGATGTCCCAAAATAATGTCACTTGCCTGAAATAAGCAGTTTCTGGTTTGTTAGCTAAACGAATAATTATCCCATTTCTCAAACAACTACACATGAATTTTATTGTTGGACAACTACAGTAATCTGATAAAAGACAATCACTTCCATACGTGATATTCCTATCACATTGTTAGTAGCATTTGCATAGACTAGAGTATTTTGCAAGAGCATGGATATACGTTCATTGTATAACACTTCTAAGTAAATGGAGTATTAAAATTTAATATTCAATTTCAATATAAAATTTTTAATAAGGACCCTAACATGAAGACAATACTCTTTCAACTTAAGAATTGATCCAACAATCAATTTATAAAACAACTTTTTAAATCCAATTTTGATTTAGCTAAGAAAATTGATAAAAATCTAAGTTAAAAGTCAATAATCGCATTTCGTGGGACCTACAACTTTTACCAACTTTTGACTATACATTTCATCAACTTTGATCAAAATTTACCAAAAATTTGATTTTTAGCTAAACAAATCAGGGGCATATGGTTATTTCTTTTCCTCTTTTCTTTCCTTAAAATTTACAATGCGATAATATTTTACCTCTTGTTTGTATTAGAGTTATTTTTCCTAAGTTATTGAAAGTTTCATGCTATGGATATCAGGAATATGCACCAGGTTTGATGGACAATAGTTTTTATGCAGAAATTTACTTCTAATAATTGGTATCACTAAATGTCCAGGAACCTCCCCAACCACAAGTTTAGCGGACCTATATCACCAGATATCGGAAGGCTAGAAAGTCTGCAATTTCTGTATGTATCTTTTTCTTGTTCTTTCCCATCTATTGCTATACCTACTGTTGATACTGTGATCATTTTTTGTTTGTAGATCTCTTCATGGCAACAATTTATACGGGTCAATCCCTCCAGAATTGGGAAATCTTACAAGTTTGCACTCAATGTAAGTATAATAGGGAAACTATTTGTTTGAAGTTGACCACAATGTCAATATTTCTGACAAGCTCGTGTTCAGTAATTTGATCCCGAGGATATAATCTATAACGTGGTATTTATGCAACACAAAGTATTTGAGGATGCCTAACTCTTAATTCTTTTCATCATTTATTAATCTCTGCTCCAGAATTTCCTGCGAAGAAACAGTTGCAGTTTATATAAAACTTCAAAAGGTGGTTACAATTTGTGAAGACGACTAACTTCTCAAAAAATATGTTAGCTGCTTTACAGTCATTGAATAATTTGTCATGTCAAAATATGTCATGGACAGATAATGCCTCGTGCAAAGATAAAGTTGGTATCTCTATTGACTGTGTTTCGTTCATTTATAGAGTCAAAGTAAATAAATTAAATGTATTTCTCAAAAAGAAGCTCTTTTTTTGATGGTCTTGGTGTTGCACTGGCAGCCTCTTCCACATCTGCCTTGTAACGTAATATTTTTTTGTTTAAAAATTTCCAATGTCTTTTTGTCCGATGAACAGAGACGTGTCTGTTTGATTTGACTCAAGATGATTATTAGTCTGAGTTTCATACAATTATCAAGTGATAGCTGGATGAGAAAAAGGATGATACATATATGCATCTTTTTCTAATTCATCACTGTTGTTTTCTTTCCGTCTTTTTAGTTTTCTGAGTCGTGAGGAATTCTTGATTCTCCTTTATACAGATTCTTGCAGGGTAACTACTTAAGTGGATTTATTCCGAGTGAACTGGGGAACCTTTCTCAGCTTGAGAAACTGTAAGTAATTTTATCTGTTTAATGAAGACTTATCCCAGTGATTCTGTGGCTGTCACAATGAGATTTGAAGTATGTAGATGTGGTCAAGACTTCAGGTTCTATTAATGTGATAGACAGGCTCGATATGTAAGCCATCAAAAGATTTCACCATTTATCTATTCATTCCATTGGATGCTAAGCTGAAGTTTTCACCACTAGCCTCTAGACACACTAATGTGTACTTCCATAATTGACAATTGTTAACAATCTTCCCTTTTATTGATGAAGAAAAATATCAGCTGACGTCATTATAGGATAGCTAGTGCCCTCATCTGGGCAAGGATGATATAATTTATTGTACCTTTCTTACTGTTGGATTAGATGTTGCAACATTGATTATACACTCCTCCAATTCTTAATGTCTTTGAACAAACTTGGTAAAAGGTGATCGCTAAATCGCTAAATCATGTCTTACATAAGATGCAGTCACAGGTAAATCAGTTTTTTCTTCAGATAAATGGATAGTGATTCAAAAATGTCTATGCTATCAGCTTGCGTTCAATAAATGCTTCTTTTATCCTGAAAAATAAAGTTATTTGTTCTTGCAGCGAGAAGACAGACGTGGAGAATCTAGAGTGAACACTTAAGCATGATATTTCTATTGAAGGAAAACAAATTTCATTGCTCCATGACCAAATGAGAGAGTCTCGATGGTCAGATAAAAAGGAACCATGTAATAATTAGTGAGATAGGTCTAAGTGGTGTCACATAGATATAATATCAGATATGTTATTAATTGGGAGCAAACTAAACAGAAAGAAGAGATTGAAGACAAAAAAATTTACTCTGGCAAGTTAGCCTTTCCTCAAAACTTTTGGGTTTTGTTCAAGCTAAGCAGAGTTAGTTTTTCAAGCTAGACTATCTGCCGCAGTGCCTTTTCTTTTCCTCCTTTTGCTTTTAGCTATAGTCGAGAAGCTTCTGTTTATTGATAATCTGAGAACCAGGGTTCTTGAGATCTTCTTGTGCTTCTGACAAGAAATTGTTGGGAATTACACTAGCCATACTTTTAAATCTGCCTATTCAGCCTTATCTTCAACAGTATTAGAGGATTTTGATATCCCACATAGAAATGCATTTTTAGTTTTACAGGGAGTCCTCTCAAAGTTAATGATTTAATTCTCTGCTGGACTTTTTAGAGACCTCTCAAGCAACTCTCTCAGTGGCAACATTCCTGCATCTCTTGGGAAGTTGAGCAAGCTCTCGACTTTGTGAGTGCCTATAATTTTCAAGTTACATCAGTCATTGGGTGGTTTCTTCAGGTGTAGTACTTATTTGTTGCTCTCTTACAATGTTTGCAGCAATGTGTCAACAAACTTTCTGGTGGGATCAATACCCTCTGATGGTATTCTTGCCAATTTTCGTAATGATTCGTAAGTACAAAATATCTATAATCTTTTATTGAGTGGTCCATAATATCAGTATGCTTTTTGACCTTCATTGTGAAGCTGGATAACGTGGTTTTTGTATTTTCCTGTTAGTCTAATCTTGCTTTCTGGTCTACTACACTCCTTGTCTGATTTTCTTTAGGATTTGCTTGAGCCTCATTTTTTGGGATAATGTATTTTGTAATAATGATTTTTTGGAGAATGTGCGGTTAAAAAAGTTGAGAAAATTTTTTGGTTTATGTGTAAAATTATTTTAATGGGGAATGTGCGGTTGGAAATGAGTTTGAGGAAAAATGAGTTTTTAAATAATGGGGATTAAACATGGGCTTAATTTTATTTTCTTTATAGTTTTTGATTGCTAGTAATATTTGTTATCCAATCATTAATTTCTGTTGTAACTAAAAAAAGTTAAACTATTACGCTGTATTTAGAGTGGGAGTGAAAGAAGAAAAGAGGGGATATTTGAAAACTTTCTTTTGTCTTGTATGGTTTCAGAATACTATTTGTTATTAAATCATTAATTTCTGTTGTAACGAAAAGTTGAACTATTACGCTGTATTTAGAGTGGGAGCGAAGGAAGAAAAGAGGGGAAATTTGAAAACTTTCTTTTGTCTTGTATGGTTTCAGAATATAGAAGAAAACAAGAAGGGATAGAAAATAGGTTTACTCTTGAAGCTTCCACCTAAATAGTTCCTAAATTTCATTTCCTCTCATAGTAACCCAAATGAGAGAACAGAATATTTCTCCTGTGGTTTGCTTGAAGGCACTGTTATGGTCTTCTGTTTTTCTATTCTTTGTAATAAAGGGGCGTGGTTGGGTTTTTGCATTGCTGATTGATGCTTTTCTTGGCAGATTTGTTGGTAATCGTGAATTATGCGGCAAGCAAACACAAAAAATATGCAACAATGGTGGTTCTGCTTCACCTACCGATTTAGGTAAAATTTATTGCGTAGGAGATTGTTCATTCAAAGTCTTCCCAATTCCAGTTTAAGTCAACAGTATGTCCTGTGAGGGATGGACCTTAATGAAGGAGCAAACAAAGGGATGGGATAGCCTTTTCCTTTGTTACCAGTGTTTGCAGAAGTAAAATGCACATATGCAGGAGTGAAGCTCATGCCATGTTTTCATAGCTGCCAAATCCTGAGATCTCTAGTGTGTTGCCCTGATAGTGATGAGGATGTTATGAGTATCAAAATATGCTGATGATTCTCTTGAAGATCTTATTAGTAGTGATGACATGAATGACTTTTAGGTTTTTGTAGTTCTAGACTTCTAGTAGTGGATTATCAATTTTATGTGATCACTGATTTGATGATGTACTATTTGCAACTTTATTGATCTATTTTATGTTTGTTTGCAGGGACTTAAATTTTGTTTGTTTTATTATGATACTCAAGATGGTTATGGTTTATTACGAACATATTTCGTATTTTATTAATTGTTTCAAATTATTTTATTTGTTTGTGTTGAGGCTTAAACTTCAAGGCTTGCACCTTCTCTCGAGTAGGCAAAACGCCTTGTTTTTCATTTGATCCTTTTTAATGCAGAATGCTAATCATGGATGCAAAGGATATGATCCTAATCCCATTTTCAAAATCTTTCCTCTTCATTTCTCACTTAATCATTACGTAGTTCAGTGTGATATTATTATCTTGCAAAAGAAAGAATTGATAAAAAAGCCTACGATAGCATGTTGGTCATACATAAGGAATTTTTTAATATAGAGCAAGGCGTAGAATATGAGAGAAAATGCCCATTAATAATGAAGGTGCCTCTGTTCCATGTTTGGTTCTTCTTTTCTTGTTTATCCTTTTCATGGTAGCATCTAATGTTGGTCTTCATGATGTTTTTAGCCCAAAGTCAGTTCAAGAAGAAATATTCAGGCCTTCTCATAAGTGCACTTGCTACTGTGATTGCATTGCTTTTGGTCGCACTTGTTTGTTTCTGCGGCTGTTTCCTGTATAAGAGGCTTGGCAAAAATGATGGGAAAGGCCTTGCCATGGATGTCTGTGGAGGTACTTATCTAATACCTATGCACATAATTTGCAATACTTTTTAACTGTCACATCTTTGTGCCTTTTTTATTTTCTTTTAACATATCGAACTTTTTCTTAATTTTCATTGCTTCAGGTGCATCAATAGTGATGTTCCATGGAGACTTGCCTTACTCTTCGAAGGACATCATAAAAAAATTGGAGACATTGAATGAGGAACACATAATTGGTGCTGGGGGATTTGGAACAGTGTACAAACTTGCAATGGATGATGGTAAAGTATTTGCCTTGAAAAGGATTGTGAAGATAAATGAGGGGTTTGATCGTTTCTTTGAGAGGGAACTTGAAATTCTTGGAAGTATCAAACACAGATACCTGGTAAACCTGCGTGGATATTGCAATGCTCCAACATCAAAATTGTTGATTTATGATTTCTTATCAGGAGGCAGCCTAGATGAAGCTCTTCATGGTAAGATACCTTTTTTTTGCATAGTACATTTTAGTTTATGTTTTATGTATATTGCCAATGCTTGAAACAATGCACAAATGCATGTTATTAAAATGCATGTGTTTGTAGGCCTCTTGGTTCAGTGTATTCCAGAAATGACTGTGTTGAAGAATAATGCTACATATGTATTGTGGCACGATTCTTGAGGATTTGCAGTCATGCGGTTTGAACTTTGAATATTCAGTTTCATACGCCGACTTGGTCAATCTTGCAAAATATCTTCATTGTAGGTTTACTTGGAGGTCCTGCTATTTTATATTCCTTTTAAGAGGAGAATAGAAGGAAAAGACTTCTACAGTTGAAACTCATCTTAGACCCATAATTCAGCCTTACACGAGTCCAATGGTGTATGTTTCTGTTGGGCCAAATATGGAGGAAAACACCATTAAGTATAAGATGACTGATTTTTTAGGTGGCCTATAAGGTCATCATTCATAAATAATGTGGCAAGGGATTCCAGTCTATATTCTACAAGCGGATCATATGTATTCTAAACTCTTCACCCTTTTACAGTTTACTTTTGAAATTTGAGTACAAAGCCTTGGCATTGATGAAATTATGTTGATGCCTACTTTAAACAGCTGAAGTGACTACATAGCTATAAGGAGGAAAGTTCACTTTAGCCCACAAAATTTACCCACGCTGTTTTACTTTATGACCCACCTTTAAATGGAAATATCAGATTCTTTGTTCCAGTACTACACCTAAGCTATGTTTCTATAATAATGTTTGAGGTGCAACTGATGTTTACTCCTCAGTTACTTTTATTGGGTCTTTTACCAAGGAAAATTTGGCCTGAGGATTTCAGAACAATGAAATTAGGGAATCCTACTAATGTGGATTCTAACAGAATTTTAGTGCTCACTACTGATGCAAAGAGCAAACAAAATTGACATTCTAAGAAGTAGCAATCAATAATCTTTGGTCATTGTTCCTAATTTTGTTAAAGCTTGCAGGTTGATTCCTCCTGAAACTAATATAATACCTTTTTCCACTCTCGAGGAAAGCTCACTTGCAGGATCATTAGTTGACAATGTCGCAAAGCACATTGCTCCACTGGGGAACACTCAACAGCTGATCATATCTTTTCGTTCTGTATGTAAAGGCTTTTGTTATTGCTGAAATAGACTAGTTTGTTGAGCCAGCAGGAGAGTACACTATTTATAGGCTTCCCTTTTGGGAAGGACGATGGGCACCAAGCTAAATGACGAAGTCGAGGATATCTAACTAATCATATCTTTAATATTAATATAAAAGTTTAAAAGCAACACTAAGTAACAACAGCTCGCACCTTCAAGTTTGTGTCATTTTTATATTCTTAAAGTCCAGTATAACTGAAATTTAGCGATCTAGATGCAATTTCCATGACCTTGTGATCCACATTAATGTGGAGGTCCTAGTCTTTATAATAAAATGTTTACCTTTTGCATTTGCCAAAATTTCTGATTGATGGGAAACATCTTCTAACAGCAATTTAACTTTTCATTCTTGTCTGTGTATCTGTAAATATAAACTGTCAAAATTTTCATCCTTGAGTTTTAGCAAGTATTGAACTCACATGATGTTCTGGTATTGAACTCTTATCATCATATGTTTGTTTACTCTTTTGTGTTGTAACTCAAATACTGTCCACATGATCTGGTTACAGAAATCTCATCTTTTGCTTGTTTGGACTATTACAATCCTCTCATGTCTTTGTGATACAATAAGATTATCTTTTATGCAGAGAGGGGTGAGCAGCTAGACTGGGCTGCTCGTTTAAATATTATCACAGGAGCTGCGAAAGGGCTCGCCTATCTGCATCATGATTGCTCCCCTCGGGTTATCCATCGTGATATCAAGTCAAGCAACATTTTGCTTGATGGAAATTTTGATGCTCGAGTGTCTGATTTTGGACTGGCTAAATTATTGAAGGATGACGAATCCCATATCACGACAATTGTTGCTGGCACCTTTGGATATTTGGCTCCTGGTAAGTGCATAAATTATAATTCCCTTTTTGCCTGTTTTTTGGTGTTTTTGATTTAGTACACAAGGCAATTATACCGTTAAAAAGTATTCACCACAAGATGGTTTTGGTGAAATGTCTCGTTTTTCATATATTTTTAATTTATATATCCATTTTCATCGTATTTTCGTGATGGTGTATGTGAAATCTTGGTGAAAAAATAATTAGACAAACCACATTTCAATCTATCTTGGTTACTCCATTTCTAAAGAATTGAAATTACATAGCTACAACTCCATAACAAAATACTATGTCGAGCTCGTGAGCTTTATAAATAAAGGAATAATATCAAGTGCTTGCTTGGCTAAGCTTTTGTGTTTACAAGTTGTGGGTCTAAGGAATGCGTGATTAAAAAGTGAATAAAAGTTGTGACTTGTATGATTAAAAATGATGTTTGACCAGCTTATAAACACTTAAAATCACCAATTATCATAATCATAATTACTGATTTGAATATTTTCTTTCCTGCTCTGCGACGAGAAGGTATGCTAACCACACTTCATTTGCAGAGTATATGCAGAGTGGAAGAGCTACAGAAAAGACTGATGTTTATAGTTTTGGGGTTTTAGTGCTTGAAATTGTGAGTGGAAAACGGCCTACTGATGCGTCCTTCATTGAGAAGGGTCTAAACATTGTTGGATGGGTATATTTTTTTTGCTATTGGCTCGCTAATGCTTTTTTTTACTCAATTGCTCAAGATGCGCACATCATAACTAATTCAGTTATCCTACTATTAACTTGGAAATGACTGAGCATAAATGCTCGACGTCATATCTCAATTTATTAGTCTGCATACTAAGAGGGTGTTTGACACCCATTAATTTTTTTTAAAATTTTTCTTTCTTAATTATAACCGCACATTTTCCAAATAAAATAATATTAAACACAAATTTTAAATTTTTCATTACTTTTCAACCACACATTCTTCCATTAATCACTATTCCAAATTTTATAATTTCCCGAAATGGGTGCCAAAAACATTCTAAAATTATAAGGAACAGTAATGATTGGCTTAATGGTGTCAATTATGCTTCATGTCAATATATATGTTAACTGATTTATTTCTTTTCAATTCTTTTTGCAGTTGAATTATTTAGTATCAGAGCGTAGAACACGAGAAATAGTTGATCCACACTGTGAAGGGGTACAAGCAGAGAGCCTCGACACCTTGCTTTCAATTGCCAACCAATGTGTTTCTTCAGGTCCTGAGGATCGTCTCACCATGCACAGAGTGGTTCAAATACTCGAATCTGAAATCACGAACCCATGCCCTAGTGACTTCTATGATTTGAACTCAGACTGAGGGCTTTGTTGTGGAATGAAGAGAGTCTACATCTTTGCTATTATCATCAACAGCTTCGTGCGGCAAAATGCAGGACCAACACAAGAACAGAAGGGCTCGGAGTCTGCATTAATTCATTCTCAACTTTATTTATTCGTTCATTCTGCAAAATACATCCCACGCTGCTCGCCAGCCATTCTTCAGGTTTTTCTTTATCCAGTAAATGAAATTATTTTGCTTTCGATACTAGCTACAATACCACTTGCCCTCTTGTCTTTGCCTTTATATTTCCTCCTTGTAATTACTCCAATTGTATATGAAATGGTTATTTTTCCAATTTTTGTATGATATTTGTGTTGCATAATTGAATCAACAAGTGATTGCAAACTTCCATTTTTTCCTTCTCTTTGCAATTGAAAATTTTAAATTGGAATTTCGTGAAGTTCATGGGTTTTGTTTATTTTTATTTCCTATTTTATGAAAATAGGAATCTTTCTCATGTCAATATATTGAGTTAAGAATTTATTTGCAATTTCTTGACAACTGCTAGTAGGTTTCTTGTCTCCTTAAAAACATAAGACTGGCGTTCAACTGTTCATTATTTTTCAGATTGTTTATGAATTTGTTTGTTGACACACTTTTCTTATTTCTGTCAATAATTTGACATTATTCTTGAATTGACGAATGTTATATTTTCAACTATCTCCACAGTTTCGAGGTCGGATTTGGATTAATGAAAGGTTGGGATGATACATATGATAAATATTTTAATGGGGATGATATTGCTACAAAATAGAAAGGTTGGGATCCAGAGAACAATTATTACTCTTTTAGGCAAAACTATTGGCTATTTAACGTGTAATATATAAATCAAAATTTACTATTTTTTCCATTAAGTTAAAATACTATTCTTCGAACACTATAGTTTGAGTAATGCTATTCACAGTCAATCATTGCAGTAGTCATTTTTCGTGACATCTTGTTATTTGAGATATTAGCTTATTATAAGACATTATTGTCTCAAATAACGAGCTGCTACATATGATGAATAGTATTGGTTGCGAATAACATTATATCTATACTTTGCATAGCATTTGCACATCCAAGTTTGTGGGTAGTAGTCCGCATTGCGTGCACGTTTGGCATTTTCCAGTACAATTAGGGGACTAGGCAAAAGATGCACTTTTCCAACATCGCTCTTGCATCATCTTTTTCAAGAGATTCCCTAATTTCTTGACTTTTTTGCAAAATAATTTCTTATGCGACATGGAGTTCTTGCGACTATAGTAGCTGCCTATAGTTAGTGGAGGAGGAGGAAGGAGAAAAAACGAATTTTTTTTTTTAATTTCTATTTTTTTAACAATTTATTTGGGATTGGTTTGCACTTTTTTTGAAAAATTTCAGGGTATGGTTGCAATTAGTTCTTTATTTTTATTTTATTTAAATATGATGGTATATTAGTCAATTCACTGTTTTTATTGAGAAATTGGGTGAAAATGAATGAAAGTAATGATTTTTGCAATGAAATGTGTAAATAGAGGTAAAAATGCAAGGTGGAGACGTTTTGTACAATGAATTTCAAACGAAAGAACATTTTGTGCTAATGACCTTTAAAAATATCTCGTAAACTATAATTTTAATATAACACATGATGTAATAGTTTCGATAGGTAAAATTTATTGGAAATAGTAGTTAACAAAACCAGAATGCGAAATAATAAGAAAAATAATAAAATAACAAGAGAATTAAATATATAAAAAATAAAGTAAAAATAATTTTCCCTAAAAATCACGTAGACATAAAAATCTTTAACAAGAATTATAGATTGAAACATGTAAAAACATAACTATACAATATTGTAAAGAAAAAAAAAAAGACCAAGTCACATGAAATGAATAACAATTAACAACAATAATTTTCATTTTTCCTTTTATAATAATGTTAGTAAAAATTAGAATGAAGTTTTGCTATAATTTCCAACATATTTTTAATTTATTAAAGTTTATTTTCAATCTTTTCCAGTTGTTGTATAAGAAAATGAATATCACAATTTGTAATCTCACACTAAAGAATGCCATGTTTTAATTGAAAAAAATTAATAAAACATCACAAGTTTCAAGTAATTGTTGTAAATATAGTAGTATTTATGAATGATTTTTATACACCTACACCTTTAGTTATTTTGACTGTTGTATATCTTGTAGCTCTAATTCTTCCTTATAAATATGACGTTTTGGTTTTTAATAAAATACACAAGTTTATTGATCTCTTTCTAGTTTATAACACGTTAGTAATGCGATTCTCTCAAAATCGGAGTGAATTAGTTAGAATGTAATAATTTTTTGTCACGTATACCAAAATTAATTTGATGACCGGAATTCTTTTCATCAATTAACGTATTCAATTCATGTCTGTAATTGGTTTATTTAATTGACCAAAAATTTGGGTTGTAATTTTGAAATCCAACGAAGTTACATGGGGTTTCGTGTAGAAGACATAATATTGACTTATTGACTTATGTAGGTATTTGCATGTTGGCTATTGTCACTTTTGTTTTCCTAATATCCAAAGTTTGAATAGTGATGCCTACAAGATCCAACGGTAAGAAAAAATTGTAATTCTTGACCTCGTGTTTCACACTGTTGACGTGGACAACAGATATCGGGCCCACTCACGTTCTTTCAAACTAATTTTAACATGCGTTGACTGATTGTTAATCAATAATAAAATGAGGTTTGAACGTGTGAAAAGCTTTATAACACGAGATAAATATGTTCGGGCTCTCACGAAATATATGAGATAAATTACAGGATAATAAACGACCGACTAAGAGCCAAACTCAAAATCAAGATTTCACCTCAAACATTAAGAACCAAAGATTAATAAAAAGGAGAATGTATGTCATGCAGTTGATATATTTGCATTATCCTCGAATGATACAAATGAAGAATATTTATAATGTTACATGTGAAATTGTGTCCGTGGGATGGGGGGACACGTGTCCTCATTTCTTTAACCGAGACATCTTATTCTAAGTATCAATTTTGACTCCCCTAACATGTAGTGCATTAAATGTCCCCAAATAGGAGGCAACCACTCTATAACTTATGCTAACAAGATTGACCTTTCTACTCATTATAAGAGTCCAATCAATTATTTGAAAAGGATTTCATAAATTCAAGATTTTCAAACGTGGATTGTCACCGGCTTTAGTTGAGCAACATATTCTATTTCGTTGAACCTCACCACTTCAACATAGAAGCTTCGTTTGGACCTCAGATTTGTCTTTAGTATAGGGACTTCAGCAGGGTCAGGCTCATGAATCGTTTCGATAAAAGTGGGTTTCGATGGATCGGATTTAATTGGATTCTAGTAGGTCTTACTCCACGTAGGATACTACATGGCTTCGGCGAAAAGGACTTCAATGGGTTGACTGAGCTATGTGGGAGCCTAGGTGGCGAAGTATAACAATAGTCCACCAAGTCCATGTATGGTTATTCATGTCATGCATGGACTTGTCTTGAGTGGAATTTGTTTGGGGCAGGTATTTATCTCATGGTTAGGTTTTCGACAACACCACAATAGTTCCCAAAATTCGAGTATAGATATTGATATCATAATTGGAGTTTGAAGTTGAGCCTGATTTTCGTACGTCATCCTCTCCATATGTAATGCTGAACTGCTGAAGCTCTTCAGTTAAAAAATAGCTAAAATTCGTTTGATATGCCGAAGTAGAGAAATGCTAAACTGCTGAAACTCCTTATTTTGAAAATAGCTGAAATTCGTTTGAAAATAACTGAAATAGCTAAAATAGGGGTTGAACTCCTTATATTTCTAAAAATTAATTAGGACGATAAATGAGGCCCCATCATTCTTCACGTTGATCATCTAAATATTATTTATAGCTAATATATTTTGAAAGTTTATTAAGTTCGATCTTACGTGAGAAATTATACAATTAACAAGCAAAAAGTCACTTTTTAATTGTTTCTAGATGATTAGTCAATCAATTCAATTATCCTATGTTGGATTGTTGTCGTTTATATGAAAAAAATAAATAAATAACACCAATATTGTTGATGGAGAATTCCAATTGGGTAAAAACTCCGGGATCAAACCAGTTACCTCCGCTATAGACAATACGGATTTGCAATAAGATGATGCCTAGCCAACTTCATTAGACTTCCCGATCTAATTCCTGTAACCTCCAGGATTAGCTGAACCCACCAGCTTCCGATATTCTGCAATTGTCTCTTCCAAGTGGAATTCCAAGAACGCCCTCCCTTTTTGTGCTTTTCTTGCGCTTGTAGTCCAACCCTCTCTACCTTTTGCGGACTTTGAAGTTCAACTGTGAAAGTACCTTCATAAGGGTGTTTAGGAAGTAGCTGTTTTGGATTCAATAGATTTGATATTTTTTTCCCCAATCCGAGGTTGAATAATCTCAAAAGTACATGGATTGAATCAATACAAGAACATGCTCTTGAATCTTCAAAGAATAATATGAATATGTTATAAAGAAGAGGCACAATGAACAATCCCCAAATTTCGTGCAAGGAGTGGAGTATTTATAGTTGAAGGCAATTAGGTAGAATGGGTCGTCTAAAAACCCTTAAAAACGCAAATTAGGTTTTTCAGGATTATACGATCGCTTGAGCGAGAGCTCAAGAACAAAAAAGTGATGGTGTCTCGCTCGAGCGAAGTCCATGCGACAAACGGACGACACAGCTTTTGTTTTTACCGCTTGAGCAAAACCTGAGCGATAGACTAGCAAAATTGCGATGACGTTTACTCATTTGTTCCATACTCGAACCCTAAAACTTCTAACTCACTACTTGACCATTTGACTTTTAAAAACCCTTTTCCAACAATATTAATTTCAATCCTTTTGTTCAAAGAATTGCCAATTACATTAAGGGTCCGTTTGATTGTAAATGTGGAATTTGAATGGAAAGAAAATGAATTACGTGGAATTGAATTGCTTAAAATTTGTTTTATTGGGAATTGTAATTAATTGTGTTTGATTGGTATAATTTTTCACCTAGAAAATATTGAAAGTTTAATGTCCGTTTGACTTCGTTTTTCATGAAAATTGTCATTTAAAATGATAATCTTTTTTACCATTTGATTTAGAATTTGTTCCCATTGCAAAAAAAATAAAATAAAATAAAATAAAATTAAAAAGATTTCCATACCGAATACCATACGTCTGACTTTGTTTTGCATGAAAATTGTCAATAAAAGTGATAAATTTTTTTACCATTGTATCTAGAATTTTTTCCAATTGCACAAAAAAAAAAAAAAAAAAATTGGNGAAAATCAAGAAAACATTTTCCACGGAAAATTATTGCCATCGAACAATGCAAAAGTGGAAGTTGGAATTGATTTTCCATTTTCCATGAAAAATTTTGCACAATCAAACATACCCTAAAACCTAAAAAAACTCCCCATTTGGCATTCTGTGACAAAACTATACAAATAAAATCAAGATAGTAAAAACACAAAAATCTAATCAACCCAAGTTATGTTTCTTCTATTCTTTTTTAAACTTGTTTACTGAAATCAAAACTGAAATACCAAATGTAAAAGCACGTGATACATGAGATATAGCAATATAGTCACACGATGCCAAAACTTAGCTAGATTGAGACGTAACACTAATATTAATCCAAACACCAAGAAACACATTAGCATCACAAAAAATCAAAAACTCAAATAGCTATGTAGATATGGTAAGAATGCAATGCAATCAAACAATCTCCCTCTATCAATCCATTTTACTTGAAAAAATCTATTTTTCCAAATTCCAACTGAAATCTTCAAAAATCTCCCATATCGAAACAAATTCCAAATTCCAACTCAAATCCAAAATATTCTTCCTCTTTTTGTCACAAACGATGAAGGGATCGTAATTAAAAAAAAAAATTTACTATGCACAAGTATAATCAATGATCTGTAAACCTTCCCACATACTTAGTTCAAGTTATCATGTAGTAATTTGTAGAAATGACCCATGTGTGTAAAGTTTGTAAGTATGACTCCAAACCTTAACTTTGTGAATACTAAACATCACTGCCAATAAATGTATTCCTCTACTTATGAAAGTCAAACAATTTAAAACACATTAGAACCTTTAAATAAAAGCTCATTTTGTATTGATATTTTCTTTTCCCCCCTGACTTTATATATATATATATATATATTTATAGAACGTCCTTACCTTTCAATGTCATTGTGCAAAACGTCCATACCTTTCATTTTTTGGCATTTTCACCCATACCTTCCACTTTCATTGCGTAAAAGGTCCTTTTTATCTATTTTTCAATAAAAAACCATTTTACCCTCATATTCAAATAAAACAAAGAGAAAATGTTGAATAAACAATTTTAACTATAG
>CAIGRP010081923.1:0-23965 GCA_903798385.1 Fraxinus cuspidata | reverse complement strand
TAATGCGATTATCAAATTAAATCTAGAGCTCTTGTCTTATGTTGTTTGGTAATTAAGGTTAATTGGGTCGCTTGTATTATAATTAATTATAAGTAAGGAGAGAGAGGAAATAATTCTAATGGTAAATATTCAAAATATGGGTTCACTTCGACCGTTGATCTGTCGTTACGTGTCGGAATTAGCTTCGGCATGCACTAGTGGACATGGCATCTGTTGGCAGCATATTTTGATGTCAACAATGTGCAAGTGTTGCTGCCTTCATGTGACATGACATGGCTATGTTGCAGCCTTTGTGTGCCACGACATATTTGAATTGCTACATTCGAGAAAGAATGCAACTACCAAGAAAAGGCTTGACTTGAAGGAATGGCTTCTACTGAATCAGTTGAGAGTTCAAGAGATGAGGACGAATCCACAATAACTTCTTGAAGAGGGAATAGCAAACGCAAGAGCGTTTAGGCTTGCTTTACGAGTGAGTACCAGGCCATTTTGAAGAAATACACAACGAAGACGTGCAAGCTGAGCAATTCTACCTCAGCACACTGAAAACACGCCTAGGCTAGCCAAGGGATCTTTAGTGGCATGTACTAACGGGAATGGTTTGCATGTTCGAATGATGGGGCAGCTTTTGGAGAGTGATATCATGATTTCTTCATTTTCATTCATCAAAATTTGCTGCTGGCAGTTTTGCATTTATAGCCGCTATACTAGTAGCATGACAGATGCTATAGCTTTTCATTCCCGGACTTTTTTAAACGAAAACTGTTGCAGTTTGCGGTACAATGCTGTGGATATACTAATTGTTATTTATAGAAATATTACTTGCCGCTCGCATCTAATAGCATGTTTTGTGTTGATTAAAGGACGGATTTAGATTTAGTGAGGGGGCAGTGGGGTCAACTGTCCTTACGCTAAATTTAGAATTTCAAATTTTTCAAAAAAATTCCTTATAATTTTCAATTTTTGTCCCCACGATTATTATTTTTTGTGTAATTCGCCCTTGTGTTGATTGAAAACAATTTGATGCTTTGAGCCTCCTCTATTTAAATGCGTTCTCTATATCTTGAATTCAACCCGTTCCTTATCATCTCTCACTTAAAATTGCATTTTTCAAATAGAATCATTAATCTACTTCAAGATGAGCTTGTGACTCGGCTGGATATGAGTTGGAAGTCAAGGTGGTGGTGAAAACCTGGAATCGCAGAATTATTTGGATGGAAATTTTGGATTTTTTGCCACAGCTTGGAAGCTTCATGGTGTGTTCAATTACTCAAAAACTAGATTTAGCTCAACTTGAAAGAAGAGACCCGAAGCACCAAATATATCACAAATGGAATTTTTCCTCATTGTGTACAGATGAGATCTGAACCAAGTTACCCATTCCTACTTGGGTTTTCTGTATCAACATTGCTAAGAAAATAACTTAAAAAACATACAATAAAATGGGACGAACCAAGACATAAGTAGGCCCAGCACAGCAACATTGCGATGAAAAATCTCAGATCCATTCCTTGGGGTTGATGCACGCATCCAGCAGTTTCCATTCCTCACTCCCCTCTTCTGGTTGCTGCAAACAAAATAGTTATTTTTACTTCAATAATCTACTCCTCTTTTAAAATGAAACATTCAGCCGAATACAACGTTGAATAAAAGCTTACTTGGTCATATTCCCAACGTGCAGTTAGGGGAAGTGAGACAAGAATACTTTCGATTCTTCCACCAGTCTTGAGACCAAATGTAGTGCCACGATCATAAACCTTCAATTGTAAAAGCGTAAAGTTAGAATATCTTTAAGTACAGAATTTGGTTGGAATATTAAATACAGTCTCTTACCAAATTGAATTCTACATAGCGTCCTCTACGCAGTTGCTGCCATGACTTGTGTCTGTCAGTAAATGGCACATCCTTCCTCTTCTCTATTATGGGTATATATGCAGGAATTACAGTATTGGCGCACTCTGTAGTCATTACCCAGAATTACAATGTAAAGGGAATGCTCAATCCATCAGGCATAGATAAGAATTAGATCCCACCTAATAATCACATATTATTTTTATTCCAGTTCAAAGTGAAAAATTAAACTTCTCTTCTTCTTTAAAGCTTGTAAAAGTAGTGTTTCTGCCTCATATATAGAGAGAGCTTGCCAACACCAGTTTATTAACTTCAGTACTTCCTAAAGAAAAAATTGGACATATAGAAGACCATAATTCATGGAATTTCATAGTAGCAAGGATCCTCTTATAGGAAATTACCTGTAGCAAAGGAAAGAAGCGTCTCTTGATCATAATCGTTCAAATCATCAAAAAATATACCCCCAAGACCTCTCCTCTCCCCACGATGCTACATAGAACATTAAATCACATTAAATCAATGTAGAGAAAAATATTGGCAAGAGTTAAGCTGTTAAAATAAAAAATGGAAGTACAATAAATAAATAAACAAGTAAATGATGTAGTGCCATCTTTTAAACTGCACAAGTACACATGCCCTCTATGATACTCGAACTCGGATATGGGTATCGAGTACGGGAACATATATTAGTGTCGGATCTTTTATTTTCTAAAATGTAAGATATGAGGATATAACTAAAAAGAGTCCAAATTTCGGACACGAGTACATGGGTACATCTTTCAAACTTCAATTTTTTAGCAAAAATTCACGGGTAAAAAGTTAAATAACAATTAACTAGCAAATTGTTAAAAACATGCAAAACTGTTTTTTCATGTCTCATCTTTCCCATTTCATAATTAATGTCCAAACAAAATAAATTATCTTTATTTTAGCTATAACAAAGAAACTGATCTAAAGGCCAAAAAAAAAAAATGCTAAACACTCTAACATAGTGACAAAGAGTTGGCAAAGAAATAAAGACATAAGTGATCCGGAAATAATGATTGCTAAACACACGTCGCTGGAATAGCTAATTACATGTTCAAAATTTCCAAAACAGCAACATAATAACTTCATAACCATTACATCAGGAGTCAAGTGATCCCATCTAACTCATGATGCCACCAACCCTCGTACATCAACACATATATTTGGTTGTAAATGCACGGATGAAAAGACAGAAGATTGAATCAAGATGAGTATCTCAAGGGCCATATCTAGTTTCAAGACAAATGGACTTTTTTGGTGTCTCGGCTCAATGATTCAGATGCATAGAGATGTTTATCAGGGTACAAGGAAACAGTTTGCCCCAACTATGCTTTAATTATCATTTCAATAATTGGGTCAGTTGCTTGTTCTAATGGAATCCTCAAGCACTAGATAAAGAGATGTGACAGGACGTGATAGAGAGACCAATTGAGAATAAATGGTTCAAACGGATAACTATTAGGGTTTACAGTTAATTTATTTTAGGATATCTTTTAGTTACATCGAATAATGGCTATTGTTTGTGATATTTCTCTGAGATAGGATCTTACTTGCAGTCTAGTAAGGCCTCTATGTACTATGCAAGACAATATTTTTGCCACCTTCAATGATGCATCAGAATTTTTCGTTTTATTGTAGTTCAGATTGGTAGGTTTTATTGCTCTTGGTTTAAAATCAGAGATTGGATAGTTTCCAAAAGTTGACTGGATACAGAAATATAGATATAAAGAGAGTTTCATCATTAAAGAGCCTCCAGAGCTTAACGTAGGAAGAAAAAAGAAACTCGAGAAAGGGGTGCAAACAGATTGCATAAATTAAGTTGTGACCAAAATGATTTTGCCCCTATTTTTTCACCGGTCAACAAATTTTAAATTCAAATGCCTGAATAGTCTTTTGGCTTCACAGAAGCTGATCAATAATTTGTTCCATGTAATACACAGTACACACGTTAAAATACTGGAGTTTTCCCCAAGTTGACGGTCACAACATAAATAAACAGATGTACAGCATCACGTTAAATACGATAAGACAAACACAAATCTATGAAAGGCATACCTTAATGTAGAAATAATCATCGCACCATTTCTTGAATCGAGGATAGAAGCTAGCATCAAACTTATCACAAGCGCTTTTTTGGGCCTAAAATGAAGGTGAATAAGATCACATAATAATAGTATATGTGGACAAAAATAATAGTAAGAAAGTTATTCTAGCTCTCCTATCAGCAGGATGACTCCTTTCCTCTCATTCAACTAAAAACATCATATGAGGAAAAGCCCATTTGATAGAGGCAAATCAAGTATCAGAGTCTTTTAAAACATCAAGAAACATCTGTTTCAGTGATTTACCACACTGCAGTGTGATTTAACCATATGTGCAAGAAACATCAACAACTTTCAACTATAAGAGGAAAGTTTCATAATTTTCCACGGGAAATTCAATCTTAGATCCTGACACTCCGTCGTACGATATTATTACATTGACACAGCATGGATGTTTATACCGAATGGAAATGCTTGATGTCCTCCTCAAAAATGTAAGCAGGAGTCAAATCTGTACCTCCACCAAACCACCATTGTCTAGGTGCTCCAGGAGTATCTGCACATGATTTGAAAATGAGCAACATTTTAGTTTACTTCAAATATTTGTGGTCTACCTAAAGCATATAAACAAGCATGATGAATTGATATACGATAGTGTGTGCGCGCATGTACACATGGCTACATACAAAACCTTTGTGTGATTTTAGAGATTGAAGCTTATATATACGATTTGCTTCAATTATAAAATGAACTAATTTTATCCAGCACGCTTGGTTGATTTGTGTTTTAGGAGAGCTTTGGATCCGTGTAGGTTAACACTACGCTATGCATCCTAATTTCAACTGTCATGCAGCACAACAGACCAAATGTTGCTCATGTTTACTTCCTAGAAAAGTACTAGAAGCTTGAAAATTGACAATGATTTTTACAGAGTATGTCAGTTTCTAGGAATGTGTTAATAAATTGTCAACTTATGTTACAGGGACTGACAACAAAAGAAACAATAAAGATATAATGGAAAAAAGGGAGATCTAAGCTCACAAGAAGATAAGCAAGTGATTAAAAGCATCTACAAACTTAATTATCTCTAGTTCTTTAAAATGGATGCTATCTCTGTAACCACTAGCACCACATTCTATCAACAAGCGCAAAGATTAGAATCAGAGCTTTCTGATAGACTACTTGACTGAAAAGAAAAAAACAAGATAACTGCTCGAAGAACCTCCACCACCATTAACCTCTAACCAATCCATTTTACTCCTTGAAAGTTGATATCTACAGTCCCCGAAGAAGACCACAAAAATTAGCATTACAATCTAGTTTGCATAAGCTACGAAGTAGATTATCAGTTGCTCATTATCTTCACGTTGTTTTTTAATTTTTATTGGTGTGTCCAAACTAGTCTATTTTCTTTCTCTTTTCTTTTCTTTTCCCACTGGGTCAGAGTATTTAATATTGGGCGTCAGTTACTTTTGGAAATTTAGGGCATCTCTCATGAGGCCAATAAGTCCAAGAGTCAAGCAGTGAGTCTTGCAGCCCAAATCAACTTCAAACCAAGATAACTTGGTCCGACCTTTATATACATGACTATTCCATGTGGAAGTAAAACATCCTATGATGCATCTATTCTCTTGGGTGCGATAGTTTTTAGCTTCTTATTATTGAGCTTTCAATAACTGTTTGTAATAAGAGACGTTTCAAAAGCACACACCTTTTCACTGGCAGCATTATACACTGCCGCTCAATTCACAAATACTATAGAAGGCTAAGCCCATACAAAAAACATCATCAAAGAATTATAAATTGTGCTCAGAGATAATCAAAATTCTCAAACATAGAAAATACCTTTTGGAGCATCAGTCTCAAAATACCGATAATTAAAATGCAAAGTTGGAGCAAAAGGGTTCTTCGGATGTAGAACCTGGTGAACAAGGAAAGATAGTACCTCGTTAAAAAGCTTCTCCCCTTTTAGCAGAAAAAAATGGAAAGCTACCAATCAATTAAGGAATTCAATACCTTCTGCTCAATTATGTTTGACAGAGGCAGAAAAGGCGAAGCATAAGCTTATAGAAAAAATTAACTAACAGCGTCTATCTACTTAAAAAATGTTTCAGTAAGTTTTGTATTTAGTGAGCTGAACTCCAAGTAAAAAAACTTCATACTTGGCTTATTCATTGTGTAAGCAGAACTAAGCGCGAGCAATGTAATTCATTTTGCCAATATGATAATGAGTGGCTCAAGCAATGTAGGCTATTGTATTCGTTGAATTTATCAAGTCAAATGTTACGGCCAAAATGTCGTCTCAAGTTTAGATCTCAAATGAACTCCAAATGTTCAAGAAGGAATTCCATTGCTTTTGACTGTTGTCAAAAAGTTCCACTATACTAGAACAAATATAATTTGCAATTACTCAATTTTGTAATGCAAATAACTATTACATGAACTTGATTTTATGCCAAGAATTTGTGAAGTATTCGTTGACAATCTTGAGCTGAAGCTGAGAAACGTGACCCAACTAAAAAACAAAAATTTGAACTTATTGAGTTAAGCTAGAGATGGTAAGCTAATCAAAAGTAGAAGTAGAGAAGCAAGGAGGAAAATACCGAGCTGATTCCTGCAGCGAAAAAGGGAACTGGACCAGGCTTAGTATTGCCGTTTTGAGAGGGGTTGGCAGCTCTATAAGCCTCGGGAGGCATAACTCCATATACAATAGAAATATTGACACCAGCCTTTTCCCAAACAGCGCCATCCTGCAAAACCCTGCTGATTCCACCACCACCACCAGGCCTGGACCACACATCCTCCTTGAACTTTCCACCTTGGTCCATAGCCTCTATTGCCAAGCAGACACCGTCCTGTACCTCTCTAATCATCTTCTCGAATCGAGCTCTCACCGAGTTCGAATTCGAGTTCTGGGAATGACTGTCGTCAGTTTCTCTGAGGAAAGTGTTGGGTCGTTGGGTCTCGGGCGTTTCCTTCTCAATCATGGGCGAAGATGATGCTTTCACTTTCAGTGAAACGGCGGATGGATATGCGAATTTGCTTGTTCTTGATAGATTAGCAAGATTGAGAATAGATGAGGATGAAGGGGAAATGGTGGAATAGGAGGAGAGTGGGAATACGGCGGCGGAAGAAGAAGAAGAAGAAGAAAAAGCGGTAAGTGTCGGCGTCTGCATTGCCGTCGTAGTGTTTGTTGGGTGGTTTCGCAGAGGGATGAGTTAGTAGAGTTGAAGTGAAATGGAGCGGTCACACTGATAAAGGGATATGATATGAGGATGGCTGCCGCCGGTTATTGAGTATTAATTTGGATAGCACAACAATATCAGTCTTAATATTTACCGACGGTTCTTCTGTCTTTATTTTTTTACTGAATGAAGAAAAAAAATTAATAAGACGGACCATACAGTCCAAACAATATCCAATAGGATAGCCCCTACAATCCATATTTTTCAGTTGAAAGTGAAACCATACATCTCCTTCAATTGCGCAATTAGTAGTGAAAGTAGGACTCCATTCTAGATTTGGCTAAGAATTAGATAGGTTTTTAAGGTGAGATATACTTGAGGCCAATTTTATTGATTAAAGAGAAAAACCGATATTAATTTTTATGACTTAAATACACTAGGCTATAGCATAATTTTTTAAGCTTAATCACTCAAATCGTCATTAATGGAAATCATTGAAGTCTTCATTAGTTATTCGCAACACTCATAAAAACATGACTCACTTCAATTTTTTGTCTTGTAAACTAGCAGCGGAGCTTAACTCTTTTCGATCTACCAAGATGATTTCTTTATGTCCATCAAAGGACCTTGAGAATTCACGAAAAACGCTACGAGGAATTTTTAAAAACTTATATATGTACATAACGAGGTAGACTCAAGAAAATACATCGATTTCTTACTCATGAAAATGAACTATTGCTTTGCAACTTGGACAGCTTATAATGATGCTTGCTAGTTTTGAAAGAGCGTCGGCATGAACATTTTCTATGTGTGAGATATGTGATAACTCAAACTTTTCAAATGCTAGAATAAATTTCATTACCAACTTCGGTTATATAGCCATGCTCTTATCCCTGACTAAGAAATTGTCATTAACTTGGCTCACTACGAATTGGGAGTCACTGTTGATAACTAACATCTTCCCTTGCATCTCTCTAGCCAATTCGAGGCTAGCTAAAAGGGCTTCGTACACTACTACATTGTTGGTAGCCTTGAATCCGAACCTCACATCATAATTAAACGTGTTTCCTTCTGGGCTTACTAGGATCACACCTGCCCCAAAGTCTGCCCAGGCTTGGCCTTTAACAACAGCCTTTGTTTTAAACACAATATCGAACTCGCTAAGCACTACAACCCATTTCATCATTCTTCCTGAAGTGTCGAGCTTTTGAAGTACTTGTTTAGGTGGAAAATTGGTTAGCACTTGTATGGTATGGCCTGAAAGTATGGTCTCAATTTCTGGGAAGCAGTCGCTAAAGAGAGGGTCAACTTCTTCATGTCTGGATAGCGGGTCTCTACTGCAAGAAGTGTTTTACTAAAAAAGCAATTGGTGACCATCTTCCTCCTTTATAAACATCGAACTCATAGCGTCGGAGGTTACTGCCAAGTACAATTACAAAGGTTCATCAATCCTAGGCTTGGAGAGGATGAGATCTTGTCCCAAGTGCTTTTTCAGCTCTTTGAAAGCTACTTCACATTCCTCTATCAACTGGAATTTTCTTCCTCTTTTTAGAAGCACGAAAAAAGAAAGGTACTTGTCTATTGCCTTTGAGATGAAGCAGGTAAATGCTGCTATGCAATCAGTAAGGTTCTATACTTCTGGGACGACCTCATTTCGATTAGGACTTTAATCTTTTTAGAATTGGCTTCATTGTCATAAATTCCATAAAATGATGAGCAGTCAATGGTGTCGTTCCCATTTCCCACGTCCATAAATGCTACCCCTTTTCCGTTCAGATCTCCGGTAAAATGTGTTGAAATTTATTAGTATGGGCACGAATTGGCCCGACATCTATTATCCATGTAACCATTGCGAAAAACGAGATCAACAAATTGACGTCATCTGTGGGAAATTCACACATTCAAACCACAAAAGACCTGTGTGGAAAAAATTGGTAAGAAAATATATTTTTAAGAAGTTTCTTGCCTTTGAAAAAAATATGTTGATCTTAAAGAAAGAACCGCCAAATGTCCCAAAAAGGACCGCTTGTTGGATTCTAATGTATTCCTTAAAAAGGAATATCATTCACAGTAAAAAAGCCAAGTTGCAATTAAAGAAAACATTGCTATGAATTCTGACAACGAAGAGTCGGTGCCTCGAAGAGCTAGGGAACACCCTGAAGAAAGGAAACCTTCACGTGCTGCTCCAGTGACCCACAATTGATTCCATCTACAACATCGACGAGGTGGATTAAGAGGCGGATCCGTAATAGCGCCGACATACCAAAGAAGTGGTCACAATGGCTGCAAACATGATGGATATCACCCAGCAAAATATTGGCATTCAAGAGCTGCTTAGGAGTGTGCAACATCAAGGAGGGTATCCAATCCCCCTATATGCAACTCAAAGAAATGTTTTCTTTCACGACCCTCCACAAGGGAATTACTACCATGGCGAAGACGAGGTTCAAAGCCAAATGGCTGACTATCAACATTATCCCAAGGAAGAAAACGTGACTTCTTTATGTTTACATATTAAACTCAGGATTTAGCTATAAAACCTTTAATATCTCAGATTTAAGGATACAAGGACTTCTGTTAAGTACATTATGAATAGAAAACGGTCCTGGAAAGAAGAAAAGCATTCAGGATTTTGCTATCTAACTATACAGGTTGAATTTACGAGTTTCTAGTTGGCAAGTAATAATCGACGATACTAGAACCCTTTTTCATAGTATTAGCCCGCTTATGTGGCCGAAGCCAAGCACGCACTTCTGCCTGAATTTCTATTGGTAACTCATTTAAGGTTATTGGGTCGATTTCATCACTGTTGTAACTCCATGCAGTCCTACTCAGTTCATCTTGACCACTCAGGGTGGTACTGGTCTTCGGAAGCAGATTTTCTACAGGCAACCTGCCTTTCACAACTCCAGAGAAGCTGTCAACCATCACCTTAGAATCTGCAAAAAGATTCAAGATGATCAAACGGAGAAAAGGGTAATTGTTTGCATGCAACAGGGTCGTGGGGAGGTGGGGATTTTTGAAAATATTATATACAAAGTTCGATCTGACAATCACCCGAGGAAGAGGATGCTTTATTATCTTCAAGCATCTTATCATGGTCTTCCTTTGGTAAAGAATATGAACCATGGCTACCAAAATATCTTAAAATAGATGGAGTTCCCTGACAACAATTCAAGAACATAGTTAAGACATTACTTCGTAATAATGAACCTTATATTTAGGAAATACTAATTACATGGAGTTATAAAGAGTTAGGAGAAAAGAAAAACATCAAAACAAAATCGCATATATACGTTCCATTTCTCTTTTCCAATGACTTTACCATCACCTTGATTCATCCACCTTCAATGCATGTGTATTTAAACCCACGTACAATATTCTCATATTATGGAACAGTTTGTTCCTAACCTTTTCCTTATACGGCTTCCATTTCTGTTCCTTCGACTTCAAACCATGTTTAGTTTCTTTCCCCAGGAAATCTATTTTTGTTTCCTTCTGGTTTAGCTCAGCTCCTGATTCAGCACTGTAAGTATATATAGAAATAGAAAGAGAAAGAGAAGGAAATCTATGGCTATGACAAGCAAACAACCTGAAGATGACAATGACAAAATGTCATATGTGACTCCATCTTGTTGCTGTCTCACTGTAGAGAAAGATGAGTGCTGTTCATCTACTGATTTTGGAATAAAAGATGCATCCTACAATAGAGCATTCACAATGAGAAGTTATATGTTAATACACAAAAAAACAATGGTGAACTTGACATGCTTAAAAGATTAATGTATAAAAACGAGAGAGACCACATCAATGCATTCATGCGCACAATAAGCAGCACCTTTCCATAGGGCCATCATCCTTGTGTGGTACAAGCAAAGCGATGTCCACGTAATAATTGATCCATTTTTATCTATCCATTACATAATACCACCACCTTATCTCTTTGCTATGGGTACACATGGGTTTTGCGAAGAGCAAAATGCCCATAGCGCCATCCTAAACTCATCTCCAAATGAACTACAACCTCAGCCTGCCCCTTATTTTCTCTTTTAGAAAGGGGTTGCACCAAAAAAATATCAATACCAAAAAGGACAAAACCCATATTAATGTGTAACGATATGAGGATGTATAAAATTTCCTAGTGGGGGATCAATAATTAACAGATGGACAAAAACATTCACAACAGGGAAAAGGAGTATTAAATCACACTGCATTAAAATAACAACTCTAACAGGCAACGAAAAAATAAGAAGTCAAACCTTGCTTTCATTTTGATCTTTATCTTGATTCACATTAGGCATGAATTGCTTATTCCCCTTGTCTTCCTCGCAATTTTTTATCTTTGGGTACATTGAGTGAAATCTTAAGTAGCTTCCATTACCTAAAAGAAACTGGGTAAAATGAATAGACTTTTTCTTATGATCGTGAAGGATAAATAATCAGCAAGATGAAGAGGAAACTAGTAAAGCAATAAACAGACACTAAAATTTTCAACCATTACGCATACAACCTGAGTATGATACATCTGCAGCATATTGGGTGAACAAGTCAATTGATTGCTTTTCCGAAGAGCACGTTTCAACTTGGTTACAGAAATACTTTGTGATTGAACGTGTTCCCTGCCCAAAATCATTCCCAAAGCAAACTGATATACAATGACTATAAATGTAACCTGAACCATTGTTAGAAAAGAGAAAAACAAATATCCTAAAGATCCAACTGGTATCCAACATAACAATTTCCCACTTAATCTAGTTTAGAGTTAAAATCATTGTTAAGATCAAGTTCTATACAACATAACAATCGGCAATACAAATAAGCCAATTGTCCACCAAGAACAAAAAGTGGACAAAGTAACTATAATATCCACAAACAGATATTTCTCATACTCTTGCCATAGGTTTCTTTATTTTAGTTTATTTTCCAAATTGCAACTTAATCTTAGCAAAATCATAACCCGTAAAGCTCTTCTGAAGCAGCAACTGAGGCATTAAAACAATTGTCATGTCTATAGACTATAAAGGTAATATCACTGCCCACCTTAATCCTTGCAAATTTGAGTGATCATTTCAGCAGGTTTTACCTTGAATAAAATGCTAAAAGCGTTGACTTACTGATGGTATTTCAACTATTTTACTGGCTGAAATGGAAAGACCAGTTATTGCCCACCCGTGACGTAGGGTTCCCTTTATCTTGATAGTGTGTGAACCAACATACTCACGTAGTCCAGTATGAAATAGATTGAGAGCATCTTCTTGAATCTTGGCAGTCCCATACCTTAAGGGACATGACTTTGAAGGAAATTTTTTAATTGATTCCGAGTCATTCAACTGAATGTAACATATGAAAGAAACATGAAAAGGAAAACAGAGAAATTAGATGTTGTAAATATGGATATATATCAGAGGTAAAGACAGAATGAGATCTGGAGGGTATATGAGAATACAAATTTTTAGAAAGACAAAAGACCTTGTATGCATTTACATGGAGGGAAAGTGTATGAGCAATGCGTTTATTCTGCTCCAAATCAGAAAGAAGACGTTCACTCAGCTCTTCACAAAGCTCATTAAGCCACTTTTGAACCTTTAATGATAAGAGCAGTAAAAGATTGAAAAAGTGAACTGTGTTTGTGCAAGTTAAATAAATACCATTCAGGTAACTGAAAATGTTGACTAACAAAATTGAGGACCATAGTTTTGATAGAAATACTTACAGAAGCACTGGTTTTAAGCGCCCTAGGTCCAGGAAATGTTTTTCCTGAGCCGTGGCTCTTAGGAAGTAGGCGACTCTCAACCTCATCCCCGCTGATCCCCCTTGCAGCATTCCATAACCAAGTGCTGCACAGATAAAAGAATCAGTCCAGAGTTACGCAGGATGAAATTAAAATGTAGAATTAGCTGAAACATTCTTGCATGAAAAGAAGAAAAAGCTCAAACTTTTCCCATTTCATTTTCATCAAATTCTAAGACGAACTTAAGACAGAGACACAAGTTCATTAAAGTACTTCATTACGATCTTGTCCAACAGGAAATTTACTACCAACCAACACTTTGGCTAAAAGTTACAGAAGTTTTAAGTAGAAAACAGGAAGTTTTTATTATATTCTCCTTTTTCTCGAGGCAAAAGCTATAATCACCAGGTAATGAAGTTCAGAAAATAACTATTTAAGAAAAAACTCTGAATCTTAAAAACAGCATGATGTCATCTAATTGATTTTAACATTAAATTGCAGTCATTTTGGAGTTGTTTCATGTAATATCAGTAGTAATAAATAAGATTACTCAGATCAGAAAACTTCCAAGCTTTCATCAACACAAGACATTGTCACAAGAATAAGAAACAATCTAAGAATTGCTAAAATAATCAGAATACTAGTGGATAACAACCCAGTATTTATGCCATAATGTTCATGCAGCTTCTCCTCTGAAAAATGCAATAGATCCCCAACAGTATTCACACCAAGGTCCACTTGCAGTGAAGTTCCCAGCTTTCCCCCAAGCTGTTTCCTGCAATAAATATTGCCTCAAAACACACAAAGAAAGTACATGAGAAGTTTGTACTAGCAGATAATGTCTTCCACAACAAACAGAATGGTAATAGGTAATATTAGAGTAAGAAGATTTCCTTTCAATGGAAACTTACATTTTCTTTATAGGTAAAGGTTCTAGTAATTTCTTCACGGCCGAGAACGGCACAACAGTTTGTTGAGCAGGTTTATTCATACCACTAGCTAATTTGGCCAGCATCTGTCATAACATCATATTCATATCAAATCATTCAAAGATACGAGAGAACTTTCATTTGTGAAGCAATGGATCACAAAACCACCACAAGTAGAGAGTTTTCTCTCTAATTGATCTCAGTTATGTTCGATAGGAATCAAAAGATCACTGCGTTCGGACCTTATTATGAGCTATCCCTGCAGAACATGTAAATTCAGCCTCTTTCAATACTTGCAATCTAAGTTCAGAAACAAGAAGTGCTCCACAGGCTAATAATTTATCACGGTGGTCAGCATCACTCTTGAGGAACCATTTCCTCACACTCTCTCTAGCATTGTCTCCGTCCTGCTTTACACATTAGTTCAGTATAGCAGCTTTAACAGACACAAGTAATGAACATAAAACAAGGCAGCAAGAGCCCAAGCGGGGTGGGACAGAAACTCCCCACGTAATCCTACCTTTCAAAAAACAAACATTTTCCCCCCATATCAGTTGTATCCTTACAGAATCATCGGTAAATAATAACAGAAGCATCTACTTATTTATGGTATCAACTACGTTTCTGGATTTTCTTCATAATATGGCAAGAATAAATGCTCATCTATCTTAAAGCAATAGAATGATGTAATGATATTTGCAAAGTTTTGCCAACGGAAGGAATCACAATTACATAGATTTTTGGCAGGACATGGGTAACGAGTAAAATAGAGGTCATCTTGTCACTCTTAGATTGTTGCCTTATTGTAGCATAATTCGCATCTTAAAATAACGGACAGTAAAGTGGAATATCCTACCACATCAAGTCCCAACACATGTGACTTAAGGGCTTCTTCATTAATTGAATCCAATCTGTCAGGCGGAAGTTCGGCCAACATTGTTTCTGCTGATTCAGTAAGGTCAAGATACACTTCATCAATAGAAGCTCGCTCACATCGTCCCTTCCTTGAAAGGATAGATACAACCTGCAAATCTTCCACTGATATTTAGAAGATACCATAAAAGTGAATTATAAAGAAGGTCTGAAGTCGTTGAACCTCCAAACCGGCATTCCGGTACGCGCTCAAATCAGCTTTACCACGAGCAACTGGAACTTGGACAAGCTGAATTTACGGACAGACTTCCTTTGCTTCAGAACCTCGCATGGAACTAGAAATTACACAGTAGATTTCAACACTCAATGGTGAAAGATAGCCCAAAATTTTACATAAAAAAATCTCAATATCACATAACTACCGTTTCACCCCGAATATACGAGCTTCATAACTGACAGCAATGAGGCCTCCACCTTTCCAGGAGTTATACTGTACCACTGCAGTTGGCTGACCTCTTAAAGTTGGCTGCTTACGCTGCTCAACTGATGCAATGAAACAAATAGTTATCCTGGAAAAATTCTGGATGCAGTAGAATGAACAAAGAAAAATAAAATAAAAAAGAATATTAACAGACAGCATACTAGCCTTATTAATAAGTTGATACATTCAAGAAAACAACAAGTACAGGCCACAGAATTTCCACACAGGATAGCGTATGCCCAAAGACAGTAGCATTTATCAGCAATGCGGTAAAAAAAGGTTTTAAGGATGAAAGAGCTTATCAGTCAACAGTTACTTAAAAAGAATGTCTTCAAACAGAATGTCTTACGAACTCAGTCTAGGTAGTGAGAAACACAGAAGAAATGTGCTGAGACTTTACTACTTTAACCAAGTAACGTGGGGTGAAGAAATTTTCATGGGTCTACTCAGAAGTTCTGAGCAAACCAAATATCCTAAGGGTCCGTTTGATTGGAAGGGTGGAAAATGGGTGGAAAGAAAATGAATTCTAGGGAAAGTAATTGCCTAGAACTTGTTTTTCAGGGAATTGTTAATTAGTGTGTTTGATTGGTATAATTTTCCACCTGGAAAATTTTTGAAATTTTGGATCTTTATGTTCACGTTTGGCTTTATTTCACATGAAAATTGTCCATTAAAGTGAATTAGAATATTAACAGACAGCATGCTAGCCTTATTAATAAGTTGATACATTGATGAAAACAACTAGTACAGACCACAGAATTTCCACACGGGATAGTGTATGCCCAAAGACAGTAGCATTTATCAGCAATGCGGTAAAAAAGGGTTTGATCAGCTTATTCAAGGAGGATGAAAGAGCTTATCAGTAAACAGTTACTTAAAAAGAATGTCTTACGAACTCAGTCTAGGTAGTGAGAAACACAGAAGAAATGTGCTGAGACTTTACTACTTTAACCAAGTAACGAGGGGCGAAGAAATTTTCATGGGTCTACTCACAAGTTCTGAGCAAACCAAATATCCTACATGATAATGGAAGGTGCAATGTTTTAGTCCCAAAAATCAGACTTCATCACTTACCAAATTGCAAATTCATTCAAAAGGGAGCAGTTAATGAGTCTAAAAACAAGACAGGTTAGTGATTTTGGCCGGAAATCCATTTCTACTTGTTCCTTTCTGGTTAAAATAAACTCAATGCTTTTACACGCTCTGGGTTTAAATTACCAATTTGAAATCATGAATTAATTAATTTTTTTTACAATTAGGAATTCGAAAACTGGCAACAGATGTCTGGGAAACAATAATAAAAGCTCAATCTTTTTTTCCTATAAAAATTGCTTCTAAGGCTGGCTTCGTTTGCATTGAGTTTACAGCCATATCCCATCAGATTAGCTGATAAATTGCAGTTTGAGAGCAGCAAATCATTGTAGAAAAGAGACGAAAAACAGTAAGAAGAAGAAGAGACGGACCTTGGACATAAAAGCAATCCATGTCGACGTGAGCGATGACTCTCGAATCTGATGATTCTGCCCTTGACACCGGCATCCTCGCTCGCGCCCCTACGAAACTGTCTCCGTGAAATCACGGAGACACGATCCGTGTCTCCGTACTTTCACTGAGAAACCCATGTCTCCGTGATTTCATGGAGACACGGTACGCGCACGAAACCTTTTTTTATATTATTTTATTTTATTTCATTTATAATAACATTTGCAATAAAATTTCAATTAATATATTAACATTTTGAGATATATATTCTTTTCATCTTAGTGTGCACACGAATTTTTTTTTTTTTTTTATTATGATCATTTACAAAAATATCTACAAGGCTTCACATCACGCTACAATACCTTCAAAATACTACAACCCGTACAATNACCCGTACAATGTATGGACAAAAAACTAGTCTTACTCAAAAAATCGATAAATCAAAAATCGCATTTATTTCATAACAATGTAACACAAAAAAATAATTAAATAACGATCCAAACATTTTTTTATACATATAAACTAGAAAAATACAAACGTAAGTGTCACAAAAATGCAGCTTTGAGTTAGAGAAAATGATATTCTTACTCTTGGTAAGCCGAGAGTATGAAGACAGAGACAAAGAACACTAGATTACAGGGATTAAAATACAGAGGTTAGACAGAGAAAATCATACATCGAGCTACTAAGAAAAGGGAAAGAAAATCAAAATACCATTGCATCCAAAATCTTGAGTTGTCAACCCAAGGCTATGGCTACCAAGACCCTCCATCCAAGACGTCAATCCATAGCCACAGCTTGAAGCTTCGAGGGTTAGGGAACGCAGAGATTGGAGACTAAAAGTTGGATTTTTTAATTGAGAATCTAAAAAAATAAATATAGGTTAGTTCAGTTGCTTATCTTTTTGCAACATCACAACAACGTTGCAAATCAATCATGCATTATTTTGTTTTAGCAACAGTGTTGTAAGATACTATATATTAGGAGTTTCAGCAACACACAATGAGCGTTGCTATATAACCAGATTTTAATAACGCTCAAAAAGTGTTGCCAAATTTGAGATTTTTCGCAACTGTCAATGAACGTTGTAAAATGCTATATATTAAGAGTTTTAACATGCGTTAAATGTTGTCATAGAACCAGATTTAACAATGTTCAATAAACGTTGCAATAAATAAAACTTTTCATAACGGTCAATGAACGTTGCAAAATGTGGTATTAGCAACAATCATTTAAAAAATGTTGTCAAAACTCAATTATGTCAATGGTAACACTACTTATTAGAATGTTGCGATAAACCTCTTTACCAACACTTATTTAACAAATGTTGTCTTTTGAGCATTGGAAAAAAGCCATTTTTGTTGTAGTGGAAAATATGTACAAATAGATCTCGCAAAACTCTCAAAATATGTGAGTCCTTCTCTATAAAGTAGTTCATCTCACTTTGATGTTCTCTCAATGCTAAAAAAATATTTTGTTATGTTACTCAAGTCTTTGAAGAGCCTAAACCATGTGGAGTATATATAGGAGCTTAATTTTACTATTTTGAATGAAATAGAATACAAGAATCGTTGTCAGAATCGAATTATACCCGGATGTCGCCCCCATGCCAGATTGCTATTCTCCTTTTGTTTGTTCAGCACCCAAGCGCCCCATTCTCGGCTATAACACCTTCCCAATGTGTTTTTCTTCGTTTCAAAGTCATTTTCCCAATCAAACTCCAAATTCTTGATGAAATTTGATCACTTATCAAATCGAACTTCCAAAACAAAATTTTTTATGTCTTCTTTATCAATTCACAACACAAAACTAATCCAAATAGGAATTTGGATCAAACTCTAACAATCTCCGCAACTAAAATTGTTTGTCTCTTTTGTCAATCAATAACCTAAACCTAATCCAAATAGAAATTTGGGTCATACTCTAACAATCTCCACCTTGACATAAATTTCATATCAAAAAGTTAGTATTCACTCTTCAACAAGTAATTCTCCAAACAAAGTACTCAAAGTCCACATCGTCCACCATACCGCCTCTCCTTAGCAACTGTGAATAAAATCTAAGCCCATCTTACCAGCAGAACTACCTTGGGCCCCAAACCTGCTTCAATCATCTTGTTCACTTCCAACTTCACTTGAGTTACCAAACCTACTCGAATCACCACAAGCCATACGATCATTAATATCAAAACTAGCTTCACCTGAACTAGTGGCAAGTTCTGCATTACCATTGCTTGAATTACCATGAGCATCACAATCACAACCAACTCTAACCGAGTTACCGCTTATCGAACCATAAGTCGTAGCTACATTCAAAAGTGATCATCGAACCTTTCAAAACATATAATCAGGACTTTATTTATCCCTTAAGTACGACTCCAGAACCCTTGTTAACTTTTAGAACTCTACCTCCATCGGTATACCTATATCCTTTTGAATCGAGAGTACTCAATGAGATAATATTTATGTTCAAAGTAAGAACATATCTCATTTCACCAAGTGTCCTAATCTTCCCATGAAACATCTTGATTCTAACCTTAAAAATACCAGCTATCTTAAAACGTGAATTATTTTCCATCACCATGAAATCCCTTATAAAAGTTTCATATGTTGAAAACCAAATCCGATTAGAAAACATATGAAAAGTGCATGTTGTATAATCATCACCACGTTTAGAGTCGCTATCAGAAATCATCAAAAGATCTTTATCATTATAGTCTTCTTCTACAAGACTCACCTGAATTACTAAGTTGTCCCTTCTGATCTGTAGCAACTAATTTATTCATGTTCTGTTACTTCGAGCAAAACTTCTTGTGCCCTTACTTCTTGTAGAAATAACAAACTATATCACTATTATTCTCCTTAGACCTGTCACTTCCAAGACAACCGAATCCCTCTCACGAACAAGACCATCTGTTTGGTCATTTGATCAGATGAGATGCTGCTTCATCTTTTCTTTAGAATAAAGTGCATCATAAACCTCGTCAATTGTGAGAATATTTCTACTATACAAGATGGTATCCTTAAATGTCATATATGAAGTGGGTAACGAACGTAGCAAAATCAACCTCAAGTCCTCTTTATCGTACTTAACCTCCATAATCTCCAAATCAACGACGATTTTCTTCAATACAAACAAATAATCTTCCAAAGATCTACCTTTTGATATGCGGTGAGAATATAAACTCTACTTTCGATGCAATTTACTGGTTATTTTTCAAGTCATGCATAACTACTCTAATTTCAACCATAATGCAGCGATAGTTTTCTCATTTACCACTTCCTAAAGAATTTGATTTAAAATATAAAGATGTATCTATGATAGGGCCTTCCGATCCTTACACTACTTCTCCTCCAATATCAAAGTTGCGGGCATTCTATAAAGCCCCAACAAAGCATCATTTGAATCCAATTGGGCCGCACTGCTCGCATTTTGATCTGCCCAAAAAAAAATTTGCGTTGCGGTCAAAAATTGAGATTTCAAACTTCATACTTGCCATCCCGAAACAATCAGATCTCGTTATGAGTTGATCAAACCTTGCTTTAATATGAGACCAAACTAGCTCCCCCAAAAACTTCACTATTTGGCTCTGATACCACTAGTTATAAAACAAGCCAATTTGTAATAACCCAGTATTAAATTGCATTCCACTTGTTATGAATATTAAAGTCAAGAAAATATGACAAGTTGAAAAGAATCATACAAGAACACAAAATTTCACGTGAAAATCCAAATTCGAAAATATCACAGGTAGAAGAAGAGAATTCACTATATAATCAATAGTAAAGAAATACAAAAGGATCTCGCAAGACTCTTAACATATCTCAAAATATGCGAGTCACTCTTTCCATAAATTAGATCCTCTTATTATGATATTCTCTCAATGCTATACAATGTTTTGCTATGTTACTCAAGTCTTTGAATAGCTTAAACCATGTGGAGTATATATGGGAGCTTAATTTTGGTGTTTTGAATGAAGCAAAAATACAAGAATCGCTGTCTGAATTGAATTCTACCCGAATAAGTGGTGCCCGGCACCAGGTTGTTGTTCTCCTTTTGTTTTTTGGTGTCCAAGCACCATGTCTTAGCTACAACACCTTTCAAACGTGTTTTTCTTCATTCCAAAGTTCTTTTCCAATCAAACTCTCAATTCTCGATGAAATTTAATCCCTTATCAAACCGAACTTTCAAACCAAAATTGTTTATGCCTCCTTCATCAATCAACAACCCAAACATAATTCAAATAAGAATTTGGGTCATACTCTAACACTTTTCAATTAACCTTTTCCATCATACTTTATATGGACAAGATATTCTAATGCATAAATTGTATAATTTTAGAATTGAGTCTTTACAACTTTCTTGAAGTGTAAGGTTGGTGATAAATAAAGGTAGTGTGTAATTTTCTATCTTATTTTGGGGCATGAAAAGGGACATAACCATATTAGTTAAATAATTTTTTCTTACATTTTTTTATTCAGATCACAGCATTGTTAAATACACTACATTTTAATTATGATGAACGTCCTCAATTTTTTTCTCATTTTTCATTTATATCCTCAAATTTTTTTGGTCACATTCTCATCTCGGTATTCTCTTAATTTGCACATATTGTCTGTAATGAAGGTTTTCGTTCATAAAATTCATCAAGATGGCGTAAAAATACTTATTCGCATCTCATATTTTTAAATAAATAAAATAAATAAGAAATACAAAAATTTGACAAAATATTTGTCCCTCATTCTAATACATTTAAGCACGATATTTGAAAAAAATCGTAATCTCATGATTTAACAATTTAACTTAAGATAATGAATAAGAATCACAGTTGGGGACATAAGTACAAAAATGTGCACAAATTGGGGGCCTCCATTGTAATTAAATTTTGGTGCAAATAATCAAAGTTGTGGTGTGCATATTAATTAGCCAACTAGAATTTGGTGTTTCATTTATGGTGGGTATAGTAGAGCTATAGAGATGTAGTCAGAGGTAATCGAGGACCATCTAGTGAGGCCTCATTAGACCTTTTGCATCCTGGATGATAACGAGCTCCTTATTCCCAACGTTCATTAAGGGATGTGTTATTCGAAAAAGGGTACGTAGCTATTTCAAGGGGTTTTATGTTTGCTAAGATGAGGTTGGCCCTTCATCCGTTCTTCAAAATGGTGTTAAGGGTATAATGCTCTAGCTAGCACTAACATAAGTCGTCCCTAATAGTTGGAGCTAAACATGGGCAAAGCCAGGAAATTCGTTCAGTGCAAGCACAATTTAATCGACACCAAACTTTTAAGTTTTTGGTCATGAATTTAATGATAATAAAAATATAAAACAATATTATGGAAATACTAAAAATTACATAATTTATAAAGTACACTTGTTCCTTATGAGTTTTCATACTTTCATATCGTCGTACAATATCAATCTTCAAAAATATATATTTCTCTACATTTGATTTCTTTTAAAAAATCTTTTCATTTGATTTTTGGATTTAAACATTCTTGCTATTAAGAATGTTTTCAAGTTAAGCCCAAATCAAATAATTGAAAGCAAAATCAAAAGCAAGGTAAGCCCTATCAAGTAAAATCAAGCCAAATACTCTCAATTAAGTTTAACAAACTCTATTGATAAATGATTTAATCTCATCCCCTCAACAATTCACAACATTCAATTACTGAGAGCAATTCAGAATGTCAGTATCACAGAGAAATTCACATAGCAATACTAGAATCAATCATAGTGCAATTCACAGAGTAAGCAACTCACTGAATGCTTTCACAGAGGTAGCAATACTGGAACTGAAAGCGAAAGCAATTGAAGAGCAATTAGTAGGCTTCGCCTATGAGGTTTCACCAGCTTCTAGGTCTAATTTCAAGAGCATTTCAAAGAGCTAATTTCATAAGTTAAAAATAAAAAAATAAAAACTTACTACAATTTACACATATCAAAATAACAAATAAAAAGAAAAGAAAAACGAGTAAGCATCGGATCTTCACCTTCTTCTTCTACTGTGCATGTGCTGCCCTCGAATTACCTGTGGAAATGTGAAATCGAAGGCGTCTACCGATGGATGCATCTACCGACGGCCGTCTAGGGCTCGAAAGTAGGGGCGAAGCCGCAACACATCCCACGATTGGAGGATATTGAATGGCGGAGATTCAAAATTGAGAAGTCTGGTTCCAAGTGTATAGTTTCGTCCGTCTGTGTGACCCAGTGACTGTGTACAATGGTGAATCGACGAAGCCAGGATGAGGAGCAGGGCGGACCCAGGAAATTTTTTCAGTGCGGGCGGTATTAGCAAAAATTAAAAAAAATATTATAACACAAATATTATACTAAAATAAAATATCTTACAATTATTCTTTACGAGTTTTCATATTTGATATCTTTGTTACCTCACTAATGGGAAAACATTATTTTCTCTATTTAATTACATTTCGTAACGTTCAAACCAATAGAGAAAAGATGCAAAATTAGACTTTTTTTTTACTTCAAATCCCAATACCAAAATCAATGCCTAAAGCAGAGTCTACAAAAGGCAAATTCCTGATTGATTCACAATAGCAAAATCAATAAAGGAGAGAAACTTTTGAGAGCTATTCTGTAAACATTCAGAACATACACCTCCCGACTAATAAACAGGGTAGTGGACGAAGTAGACTAAGCCCAGGGTTGTGCATCCAAGGTATTGGATTGCTCATCTGAAAATTTAGTTATTCATTATCCAATTTGAACTTGTGCAAGATGGTCATCAAGAGAAATTCATAAAAATATATAAAAAAATTTCAATGCATTCACATCCTTAATACCTCGCAACACAAACACAATTTAACAGAGACTCAAATTTTAACCCAATTGGAGACAAATCAAAAGCAACCACAAATCAAAATACAAAACATTACAGCAAATACAATAATTGAATAACCACAAGATGAACGCTGCTGGCCGTGGGCGTGGTTCTGTAGTTCAGATATGAGCTACCCATGGCTTTCCTTTTTTTTTTTTATCTTCATCGATTTCATGAATTTGGGACAAAAATTGAAGATTTCAACACAATTTTTTTCAAATCCTTTGTTGGGAGTCAGGGTGAATGTTTTTTAATTGGGATAGATTCTTGTAATGGATTGGTTATATTTATATCAGAGTTTGGGCCAAATAATTGACCCACTTCCTTTTTTTTTTTTAGTTGGGTCTGCCCCTGATGAGGAGGCGAGGAGCCGTGAAAGAAGGAATGGGTTGAAAATTGAAATCGAATGGTATTGATTTCAATGGGTTGAAATCTTGGATGGTATTGGGCTTCTCACTTCTTCTCTTGGCTGGGTATCCCTTACAATGGGAAAAACCTATTTTTTAAGTTTCATTTTCAA
>CAIGRP010081918.1:0-10884 GCA_903798385.1 Fraxinus cuspidata | reverse complement strand
ACACCCACAACAGAAAAAAAAAAAACAAAAATGAAAAGACGAAGGACTGCAGCGTCGCAAGGCTACGTTCACAGCAGCGTCGCCGTTCTTAGCAGCGTTGACTGGCGCATATCCTTCGTCCCCGAACACCACCACACCCAACCCCAACCATCAACGAAGGCGAAAGTGACTTGCAAGGGAGATAGCGACAGCGACGGCGGCCTTGGAGGGAGACGACATAGAGGGGGAGGGAGAGAGAGAGTGTGACGGAAGTGATGAAATTAGGGTTTTAATATTATTAATAAATGATTTTGCTCTATGTAAAATTATTACCAGATTATTGCATAAGTAAACTTTCCACCTTATTTTTGAAAATCAATTTTTAAATACCTGGTTTTGTGTAATTTCCTCTTATTTAAATTTGATCTTGAACCAATGACTTGTCAATCAAATTAATGACCTAACGATCCAATCTTTGACCAAATGAATGACCACCCCGAGTAAGGTGCTTTGGCCCAATTGGCATGCCTTTTACTTTATGTAGAAGAATTTTTGGAGGAAGTTATTTTAATTATTGTTTGGAAACTAATTTTCAAAAATGCATTCTATTTCAGAAGTGTTTTTTAAAAAAAAGTCATATTAGAACAATTTTCTCTAAAAACTTTTCTAACTGAAAGAAACACTTCTATAGAATTAATCAAATGGATTCAAAAGCTGTTTTTGAGTCTTAAATTCTTTTTGACTTTTCAAAAATCATAATAAACGAGCCCTTCATATCTGTGCTCATGCCTTAAGGCTAGCAAGCTCAACCAAATGCATAATTCAAGACATCAAGTCCTTGTTTGATCAATTTTTAAAAAAAAAAAATACATTTTTTTCTCTCTTCTTTTTCAATTAGACATTCCTCAATAGAATAATATTACACGTAAACTTAAAACTTTTCATTATTTTAACTATGGGTAAATAGCACAGAACATCCCTACCTTTCAATGTCATTTTGCAAAACGTCCCTACCTTTCATTTTTTGACATTTTCACCTTTACCTTCCACATTTCATTGTGCAAAATATCATTTTCAACCATTTTTCTAATAAAATGACGATTTTACCATTCTATTCAAATGAAACAAAAAGAAAAGAAAAAATAAACAACTAATTGCGATCATAGTTCTAAATTTTTCAAAATAATACAGATAAGTCCAAAATTCACCACCAAACAACTTTCACAACCCCATCAAGTCGCCACTTATAGATCCACATAGCACCACCTTCAGCCACCACGTCTGCTGGTGGTGTTATGTGGATCTGGCAACTTGGTAGGTTGTGAATGTGGTGGTGGTGGAAAATTTATGATTTCTTTGTAATTTTTTAAAAACTTAAGGACTATAGTTGCAGTTGATTATTCATCTTTTTCTTTTTGTTTTATTTGAATATGAGGGTAAAATCGTCTTTTATTGAAAAAAGGATTAAAAGAACCTTTTGCACAATGAAATGTGGAAAGTAGAGGTGAAAATGTCAAAAATGAAAGATAGAGACGTTTTGCACAATAACATTGAAAGGTATGAATGTTCTGTGTTATTTACCCTTTTAACTATCTATTCTCCATCAATCTACCATTCCAAAAGACACTCCCAACATTGAAGTGGCTCTACCAGTCTCCCAAACAGGTATGGTTGGGGGACAAAATAGTCAGCAGCGTGGTCTCCTGCAATCTGGTGTAGGAGTAAAGGACGTTTCAGTAAATTCAGACTTATGGCTCATGAAAAAGAAAGAAACGATGCCAACTAGATTCATCCTCTGCCTTCCAAAGCCAAAGATGCCTGCCGCGCAAATTTTGATATAACAAACTTTATCGCCAAATTTCTCTTTCAGTGAATCACATATACATACACTATACATACAGTTGTTTTTCTCTAGAAAAGTCAGCCACACTCTTCTCAATCGCTCGCTCTCGTTCCTACAAAATTGACATAAGAAAGCCAAAAAAATTAAACAATAGTTGTCTTCGTTAATTCCGCCCTCACATTTCGGCCTTCAGGATGACCCCACTATGAAAAAGATCCGAAATTCCACTACCACCACCACTGGCGGCGGCGGAGCCACGACGGCGATGAGGGTGATAGTTCCCTTACAAGGTTTAGTGCAAGGCCGTGGAGGCCTTTTCTTGGGTTCAGTTATACCCTGTGCTCTGTTTTACTTTCTTCAGCTCTACCTCAAGGGAAGGGGTGGGCGCAAGTCTGGCGAACCTCCTGCACCGCCAGAGAGTTCTCCGTCGGAGACCCATTTACCGGAAGTGTCGACTCTGCAGCGGGTTCATTCAAGGTTACTGCTTTCTCCCCGAGGGACGAGTGGACCGGCTCAGGTGTCGTCTAAAGCTAATGCAATTGCTAAGCAGGCCGATGGGCCTTACTGTGTGGGCCTGAAGCGGGCTGCAGACGACCCATACGATGAAATGAATAATCCGGATGGTGTGATTCAACTTGGGTTGGCTGAAAACAGAGTGGGTGTTGTTAAAGAAAATTGATACTCGTGTATTTTCTTTATGTTTAATGCATTCATGAAGTGAATCTGTGTGATTTGATGTTTAGCATTAGCTGAATGTAAAGTTTGTGTATACATTATTATGCATAAATAGAAGCATTTAAATTATTTGTTTATGTCTGTTTTGTATGGAGGAATATAGAATTTGAATCTAGAACTCTTTAATCAGTAGAATATCCGTGAATTGGTTCCTGATGATGATTTATAGTATAATCATAGCTAAATCTCTTAGCGCTGATCACTTTTAAGAAAATGGAGGGGAAGGAATGAACGAACGAAAGTGAACGAAGAATGGTAACTTTCATATCTGAATAAGTAATGCCCTTGTGACTATCTTTCCATTTGAGTGGTAAAAATTCTCGTGTTTATTTATGAGCTTGAATGATTTTTGAAGCTGAAAGTTAAGTGATATATGTCTGTGATGTGCACATGTTATAACTTATATGCACGTGTTCTTCTTGCATTTATTAAATATTCAGCCTTTGAATTTGCTTCAAAAGAATTTCTGTTCAATTGTTTATTTTAATTATTGAAATAATATAGAAGAGAATTTTTGTGGTTAATTGTTCTTATAACGACTTTGAGAGTTTGTTAATGAATGGTGTTTGAGACTTCTTTTTTTCACATGAATGTAGTTGTCATTGGACGTTGTTCAAGAGTGGCTATCAGACAATACAAGGGAATCAATAATATCCAAGGATTTGAGCATAAGTGGGATTGCAGCTTATCAGTCGTTTGATGGGTTGATGGAGTTGAAAGTGGTTTGTCTTTCTACTTGCGTTAGCAGTTCATCTATCTCAGTCGTATCCATATAATGTATTTAAGCTTTTGCATCTCTTGAATTGGTTAACTGTGTGAAGAATGTGTTCTTTGCAGGAATTGTATTATATTCTATGTCTAATGTAAGCTATACTAATTAATGTTGCGTCTCATTTTAAGCGTAGAAACAAATTATGTTAATTCAAATCCCTGCAATGGATTTGGCTGATTGTATTAATTTAACAATAGTCATTTGCTTCATCGAGACTACACATCAATCCCCTTCAGGTTTGAAATATTAATCTTGATTCATGTGAATATGAGTAACTCTGTAATCTGATACCAATATTTGGAAAGAAGCTACTTGAATGGGTATTCTTATGCTTTTTGCTTATAAGAAAATTTAAGTTGTGCCTTTTCAAAGCATTTTAAGAGTAATTGCCGATAATTCTTTGATTTCTAAAATTGATTAAATATCAAACTATAGGGATAAATTTCACTATTATCAGATGCAACTTAGCTATTCATCAAAAATGTAAGTGGTGTTATTCTACTAACAGAAAATGGAAGGATCTTGTTGATAATGGCGCGACTGTTTTGGCATCAATTCATGTCCATCTCCCGTTTACCCATTTAAAGTTCTCGGTAGATTGTACTTCCTATGGTTCATCCAGATTGCACATCGATCCCTTATACTTTCAAAGCATCCAACTTACAACCCTATCATTTAAAGCTCTCAGTTGATAGTACTTCCCATGGTTCATCCAGATTGCACATCAAGCCCTTGTACTTTCAAAGCATTCAACTTATTACCTTATCATTTTTTAAATACAAAGAAATCCCCTCATAAACAAAATGTACATAGTAAATTTGACTTACTTTTTAGCTTGGCCAAACATGCTCAACTGGCAGTTTTGGTTGGAATGCATAGATGAAGTGTATACTTTAAGGCGATCGCACCTAGCAATACCATCTCATTATTTCTTTGTTATTGTATGTTTGTATGGATATCCCGGGGGTGGGGGTGGGGTTGTAAATTCTTGCATCATCGTGTTGCTCTTCAGTGCTCATCTTTCAGTGCTCATCTTATATGTATGGTTGTTCTACCATTTCCTACTTCTGGGAAAACCTAATGCTTGTTCTACCGTTTCCTACTTCTTGGAAAAACTAATGCATGTATTAGCCCCTGTTTGTCTCCCATTCTTTCAAAACTCTTTTTTTTCTACATACTTATTTTCAACTATACATTCACACTATAAATATTTTACACATCAACTTAAAACTTTTTCTTACTTTTTAACCGCACATTTAAAAAAAATAAATAAATAAATTTAAAAAAATCACTATTTAAAACAATGTTTTTCTGAAAAAATGGCCGCCAAAACAGTTAAACAGGCAAGGTCTGATTGATTTTCTTGTGAGCATGTGTTTTGTTATGATTTTGTAATACAAGGTTAATTTTGTGAATTTGAGCCTCTTAACTTTCAAGTCCTTCTAACATTCAGGAATTTTAGTATTTGGAAGTCTTCCAAGTCACTTTGAATTGCTATGCCATTTTTGTCCAATCAACAGGTTGTGGCAGAGTTCATGTCTCAAGTCATAGAGAAACCACAGTTTTTCAACCCGGCACAGATAGTGCTAACTGCTGGGGCTACTCCTGCAATTGAGATACTCAGTTTCTGCTTGGCTGATCCAGGGAATGCATTTCTTGTACCGTCACCATACTATCCTGAGTAAGTTCCATTGCTTTTCTTACTGGATGACCGGTTTACATCATTTTTTATTTCGTATCATCACTAAAGAGAAATTCAAAGTGCAGTCTCGATAGGGATGTCAAATGGCGAGCTGGGGTGGAGATTGTACCCGTTCCTTGCCGCAGTGCAGACAACTTCAGTTTAAGTACAATTGCTCTTGATCGAGCATTTAACCAGGCCAAGAAACGTGGTCTTAAAGTTCGCGGGATAATAATTTCAAACCCTTCAAATCCTGTGGGAGTTCTGTATAACCGTGAAATGCTTTACAGCCTCTTAGACTTTGCTACTGAGAAGAACATTCATATTATCTCTAATGAAGTATTCGCCGGATCAACTCATGGAAGTGAAGAGTTTGTAAGCATGGCGGAAATCATTGACACAGAAGATTATGATAGAGGTCGAGTTCATATTATTTATGGTCTATCGAAGGATATTTCTCTTCCCGGGTACGGGATTGGTGTTATCTATACATTCAATGAGAATGTTCTGTCTGCTGCTAAGAAACTTGCAAGATTCTCTTCTGTTTCGGCCCCAACACAGCGTTTGCTTATCTCTCTGCTTTCACATACAAAATTCATTCAACGGTTTATCAAGATCAATAGGGAGAGGGTTCGAAGGATGTATATTTTGTTTGCGGGCGGCTTAAAGCTGTTGGGTATTGAATGCACAAAGAGTAATGGAGGATTCTATTGCTGGGCCAACATGAGTAGTTTAATCCGCTCATACAGTGAAAAAGGAGAGCTTGAGTTGTGGGAAAATTTGTTGAATGTGGCCAAGGTCAATGCCACTCCGGGATCATCCTGTCATTGTGTTGAACCTGGGTGGTTCAGGTTATGCTTTAGCACATTGAGGGAAAAGGACATTCCTGTAGTTATTGAACGTATTCGGAAAATTTCTGAAACGTGTATATCTCGTAGTTGAATTGTTATTGATTCAATTTCTGAAACATGTATATATCGTAGTTGAATTGTTATTGATTCGTGGTCTTTGATGCTAAAGGATGGAAATTTACCGGTAGTTTGGTAGGCTGAGCTTTTCTCAATTTCTTGGAATTGCTGGCTCGGAAGAACCAGCAAAATAATCTGGACTGGTATTTCTTGGTCCATTTGAAGAAATGTCCTCAGCTGGTTCTGGCAGTAAACGCGGCAGCAAAATTGTTCGTCCTCTGTTATGTTGGCGGTAGTCATGTCACCATACGACCTGTGGATCGTACCTGTCTCGTGTTTTCATGAATGTAGATTGATCTTTTATGGCCTATGCAAAAAGCAAGCAGAAATTACCTTCAGGAAAATCCGGTTCCAATTTTTTTCTCATTTTAACTGCTATTATTCCATTAATTCCTTTTAGTGCATGTTTGGTAAGTACTACTACACATGGTATATGAATTATTGCTTCTTTCTTTTTTTTATCCGTTTTATTTGCATATGAATTTTAGCATTTTTGTTCGTTTTTTAATGTTGTCTAGTACTACCCTCCAACTTTCTTTACCATGTACCAAAAGTGCTTGTTTTATAGTGGGACAAGCCAAAGATTTGCAATGCGAGAATATCCAGCACTTAATATTGGACTCTAGTGGATAATATGAATAAGATTTTATTTTTCTTATATGAGTTCCAAAAAATGGAACGATTTTATTGCAGGATTACAGTTGATAATGGTAACTCAGAATGAATTGCAAAAGAATATTGTGTATTTCTTTACCAAATAAACATGTCTCCTACGCTAGTTATGATTCCAGACCATTTCTTATGGACTCAAGAACCTGAACAACCTCAGCCATGCTTGGCCTCCTCGAAGGAGTTTCACAAGTACAAATCAAACCCAACTTCATAACCTGAATCAACTCATTTTCTGGGAATCCTCGCAAACTTCGGTCAAAACAGTCCGAAGCAGAACCCTTTTCCATCAAATCCCTGACATGCTCTCGCAAAATCACCACCTCATTCGCTGCTGGACTCTCCACTGGTATCCTCCCTGTAACCAACTCCAGAAGAATCACCCCAAAACTATAAACGTCACATTTATCAACGAGTCTTGAACTTTGAGATAACTCGGGTGCAATATACCCAACTGCATTGTGAATATTTCTAGAACCATAATTATCCTGCAGAGGAAGAAACTTTCCCAAGCCATAATCAGACAGTTTGGCATTGTAGTTTTCATCCAGGAGTATATTACTGGACTTGACATTGAGATGAAGAACTGGAGGTCTGCAGTCATGGTGAAGGTAGGCTAAGGCTCTTGCTGTCCCTAATGCTATTTGAAACCTTCTCGGCCAATTCAACTCCGGATTACTAACACGAAAGCTCGTCCCTTGATAATTCATTGCATGTAAATTATCATGCAGATTTCCATTAGAAACAAATTCAGACAAAATTAACTGCATGCTAGACGACCAATAATAACCTTGAAAAGCAACAAGGTTCAGGTGCTGAAGGTTTCCCAAACGTCCAATTTCATGCTCGAATTCTTCTTGGTTCTGGATTCTTCCTAGAGTCTTGAGCTTCTTCACTGCAATTGAGATTCCTCCTTCGAAGGTAGTTTTGTACACTCTTCCTATAGAGCCCCCACCGATTAAACATTCTTTATCAAGCAAGGCTTTAGTGCCAGCCTCCCAATCCTCATACCTTGAAGGCAATTTTTTGCTGAAGAGGACTAATTTTCCAATAATAATATTTGATTCCGTTGAAGCTAATGGAGAATCTACAACCAGAGTCTTGTCTTCTCGTCCCCTCCCACGAGCCTTCATATTGATAATGGTTATCATAAAAACTCCGGTAACAATTAATGTAGCAGCGACTATTGCGACTATTGCAGAAGCACTCAACTTGGGTTTATGTGTACCAGGACTAGCAGAGCATGAGACATCTAATGGTGTACCACAGAGACCTTGGTTGTGAAAAAAAGCTGAGAAGCCGAACTGTTGAATGCTTGGAATTGAAGGGATTGCACCGGAAAGATTGTTGTAAGACACGTTGAAATGAATTAGGTTTTTCAAATTCTTGAGTGTAAAAGGAATTGAATCGGAAAGAAAATTTTCTGATAAATCCAAAGAATGTATGTTGGACAAATTTCCGATAGTCAATGGTATGCTTCCATTAAGCCGGTTATGATGTAGGTCAAGAGTTACTAGGTACGTCATGTTGTCAAGATTTTGTGGAATGCCTCCCTCCAAAGAATTCCCCGAAACATGGCTGCATGTAAATTTTTCAAAGTTTTGTCAGTTGAATCCTAATAAATGTTGAAGCAAGCACATAACAGCTGGAAATGGTTTATTCAACTCACAGCTCAAGAAGAAACCGGCAATTGCTTATCTCGTCTGGGATTTCTCCTGCGAGTTTGAGATTACGCAGATCAAGAACTTCAAGCCATTCAATACTCCCAAACTGTGCTGGGATTATCCCGTCTATTGAGTTATTTGCTAAGCGAATAACTAATAGCCTCTTCAAATCAGCAATTCCAACTGGTATGCTCCCATTAAGCTGGTTAAAACCCAAATCTAAATACTTTAGGCCACTGCATTTCGTGATGCTCGAAGGAATTTCACCATACAAATCATTCCACGAAACATCAAAAAATTCCAATCTCCCACTACAAGTATCAATCTCCGGAATTCCCCCCTGAAACCCATTCCATGAAACATTAAAATAGGTAAGATTTATCGATCCAAGAATCCCAAATGGGGCGCCCCCGGTGAACATATTGCTACCAAGATCCAAAAGCTCCAAACTTCCACACTCAGAAACATTATCTTGAACATTTCCTGATAGGACATTACTTCTCACTGATAAGTAAACTACCCCTGGAATGCCACAAATTTCTGCAGGCAATCCTCCATTAAGACTGTTAAAAGACAAATCTATTCCCTCAAGATTTCTACAATTACCAATCGAAACGGGGATGGCACCCGAAAGATTGTTGTGCGCTAAAGAAACAAACCTTGTCTTGTAACAATTCTTGAACAAAGCTGAAGGAATCTCCCGATTATACCCATTTCTTGATAAATCAAGAAACCTTATATTTGGAAAATCCCCAAGAAAATCTGGGATTACCCCAGATAAAGCATTGGAGCTTAAATTAATCTTCCACAATGTACCAGTCTCTCCATACTCCAAAGGAATATTTCCTTGAAATTTATTCCCAAACAAATTAATAATTCTCAAAGATTGTAATCCAGATAAAGCAGGAGACAAAACCCCACCAAGACTAGTATTCCATAACACAATTTTTTCCACATTTCCATCTGAGTTACAAAACACACCTCTATAATCTCTGCAGGGGCTATTATTTTGATCCCAAGAACTCAAACTCAAAAAAGGGTCACTTGAAATGTTACCCTTGAATTGAAGCAAGATTTCCTTTTCAGTGATTGGTGAGACTAATATTATCACAAATTCAAGAAAACAAAAGGCATAGAAGAACACAAGATAATGAAAACTTGTACCTAATCTTTTCATGTTCTTTCCAACAAAACCCCAGCATTATACTCACTGGATCCAGTCTGCAACCCCTTGATCTCTCCTTCTAAATGTACATTGATGCAGGGAAGGGCCAATGGAAACGTGAAAACACGGAGATTCGCGAACAATCTTTTCATTTAATTACTATGTATATTTGTTAGAGTAAATTTTTAATGCTCAATCTTGGAGAAAATAGGAAGATATTGAAGCACATTATTGTGGGAATGGGTAAAAAGACTCTGAATTTATGCTATTTTTGGGATCTTTCTTTAGTTAACATTGAAGTGAGACATAGGTGTAGAGAATTAATGTATGTGGGCTAGTTGAGTTGATGAGTTCAAGAATTAGGTGCAGAGAATTAATGTATGTGGGCTAGTTGAGTTGATGAGTTACATGAAAAATTGCCTGGCTAGGTTGCAAAGAGAAGCAGGTGGTACAAATTCAATTAATAGCTGGAAAGAGAAGCACGTGAGCCATTTTGGCCGATCGCATGGGCCGACCCATGTGGCTGGGCCAGCTCAGGCTGTCGCTTGAAAATTGGGCTCAGCCCGAGCTGTGAGCCTAGCGGCTCAAAGCTTCTCTCGGGCCGGGTCACTTGAGCTGACGGACTGATATGACATCCCTAGTTGGAAATATTTTTTTTCAATACACTCCTAAATTAAATAGTTGTTTAAATAGAAATATTTATAGTGAAAATTACACATGCATAGTTTTTTTAAGATTACAATTCAAAAAACAGGTTGAAGGTTTGTTTATTCAAAATTCAAGTGGTAATTCTATATTTTAATAATAATTTATTATAAAATTAAATTACACACCACCATTTAATCCATCCAGAGCGAGATTTAATCCCAAATTCGTTCCTCTCCTAACCTATCCTCTATTTCCCTTCTCTCTATTAATATGTCTATTTACTCTCTATCTATACCATTTTGGCCTTATACTCCCTCTTTCACAATTTCTTTTCTACTCTCTCTAGAAGCAGAAACCAATTTCTCAGATCATCGCTGATGCAATTTTGTGGTGGTTTGTGACAGTTTGTGTGGAGAGTTTTTGGTAATTTTTGTGGTGATTTTCCGTAGTTTATGTGGTGATTTTCCGTAATTTTTGTGGTGGGTTTGAGGCGATTTTGTGGTGGTTTTGAGGTAGCGGCGGACCCACGATTTCGAGTCAGCAAGGGCGACTGTAGATTGTCGACCATTTCAGTAATAAAATATTAAGAACTCCGTTTGATACCCTTTTTTTTGTGCAAACAATGCATTTTGAAATAGTGATTTGATGGAGAATGTGTGGTTAAAAATAATAATTTTTTTGAATTTGTATGTAATATTATTTTATTGAAAAATGTGCGGTTGAAAGAAGAGAGAAAAATGTATTTTGAAAAAAAGGAAAA
>CAIGRP010081914.1:0-15079 GCA_903798385.1 Fraxinus cuspidata | reverse complement strand
TGTGTGTGTGGGTGGGTGGGTGGGGTGGGGGGGGGGGGGCTGAGAGCCTAAGGCGATCGTAAAAGGAACAATTTGCTCACCCCCTTTTCAGTTGGCAACTGTGCAAAACTAGCTCTCAGCAGATTCCTCCACTTGTCCTGCAAAAAAAAAAAAAAAAATGTTAGCTAATCTTAAGAACATTACAAAGTTCAATCGCACACCTAAACTCTCAGTGGAGACTAAGCCTGAGTGTCTAGATAATTATAAAATACTTTATCCTACCTTGAGGTCAACAGAAGTTCGATAAGAATACGATGCGAAGGCAAGGCGTTTAATCTCAGACCATCTACCAGCACCATATTTGGCGACCCCTTCAACCAGCTTAACAACCTCACTTAGAGTCCAAGGTCGATGATGTTTCCTCCTCATTCTTCCATTTGCTGCAGGCATAGTCACCGAGTCATCATCTGAATTCTCATTTGAATCCAAGTTTTTAAGCTCCTCCAGCTCAACTTTCCTTTCAGCGTACAACTTATCGGATGAAGTAACAGGCTACGCACATAAAGTTTCCATCAGCAATGGAGAACGTGTCATCATTACTTATGAACTAATTGTCATTAAAAACTTGAAATGAAGATGCTGCAAGATACCCTCGACGGAGATGCTCATAAATTTTATGATAATTCAACATGCAACTCATTGTATCGTGTAGTTCTTAGTTTAGAAACCTAGGAGCTATTGAAGATGTGTTAACTAGTTTCAGGTATAACTACTACCTTCAATATCTATCAAAATGCTTAGTATTATCTAGATTTTCTAGACCAACCCCAGGCAGTTGAGACAAGGCTCATTTGAGTTGCAATCTCAAATAAGGTTCAACTAGATTCAGTTATTCTTTCTTCTTCAGACAGTGAACATATAGATTTGAGGTAACAAAGTATTGCTAAAACGTATATTTGGAGGATGGTACAAGTCTATCTCAGATGATCTTTGATCCATCTGGGAAACAAGTCGACATTGAATACATTTTCCCCAATTTCAACGTCCAGTTTTAGCCACATACCAGTCTGGTTGGCATGGCCATGCTACTTGGCTAAAACTTCTACATATTATATTTTTATATCTAAAAGACTGTTAATCACAATATAACAAGCTTACAGTGCCAGTGTCATACCCCCCTGTTCCATCAAGAGTATTTCAAAATATAGTAACCCCTTACGGTCATACATTAGTTACATTTTGGCTTAACAACAGACCATTCTTCAATGATAAATAGAATATAATGCTAATGAAGACTGTTGAATTATGGAATAGCTGATTAAGTTTATGTTTTCTTTAATTTATTTTGAAATTATTTTATTTACTGAGTCAATAATAGTTCCTCAAATCCAGGAATATCAGTAGCAAATAAAATTTTCAGTTAAGATTTTTATGCAGAAATATCTGTAAACATGATCCCTTTTTCTTGTATTTAATTAGCTCGCATCAATGAAAGAAAGTATCTTCCACATAAAAAACTTCATTCTCAATTACAACAATTTTTTTGGAATTTCTTTCTGCTATTTTTTCCTACAATTGGTATCAGAGTCCTCTTCTTAAGGGACTGTGAGTTTCATTTTCTATTGAATGTGTGAGCTAAACACAAGAGAGTTAAAACACTTGTAAGCTTCAAGAGCCTCCAGATTTTTTCTTAATGGCTTCAAGTAATGTAATTGTTCCTGCTCCTCCTCCTCTCTTTACAGGAGAGAACTATTAGTTATGGGCTATTAAGAAAAAGACCTACTTAAAGGCCATGAATTTGTGGGAGGTCACTGAGAATGACGTTGATCCTGCTCGTCTTCCGCAAAATCCAACATTGGCACAGATCAGGAAGTACGAAGAAGATTTGACAAGGAAACCTAGAGCACTAACGTGCATACACTCGGCAGTGTCAGATGTAATTTTCACAAGAGTCATGATTTGTGATTCACCAAAACAAGCATGGGATAAATTGAAGGAAGAGTTTGAAGGAAGTGACAGGGTAAATGCTGTCAAGATGTTAACTCTCAAAAGAGAGTTTGAAATGCTAAGAATGAAGGACAGAGAGACAGTAAAGGAATATTCTTCAAAACTCATGCAACTTGTGAATCAAATTCGGCTTTATGGAGAGACATTTGAAGACTCAAAGGTAGTGGAAAAAATGTTGATAAGCTTGCCAGACAAATTTGAATCCAAGATTTCAGCCATTGAAGAGTCTCGTGATTTGAAAAATTTGTCAATTGCAGAACTAATTAGCAAGATGCAGGCACAGGAACAAAGGACCTCTATTAAGTCAGAAGAAAAGATTGAAGGAGCACTTATCATAAAGCACAAAGGCAAGAAAAATGGAGGTAAAGATGGGAAGATATGTGCTGGTTACAGACAGAGTAGATAAAGCTCCTGAAAGCTCAAAAGAAGTTCACAAAAAAAATAAGTTTCCACCCTGTAGAACTTGTGGAAGAACGAACCATCTGGAGAGAGATTGCTGGCATAAGGGTAAACCTCAGTACCAGTGTAGAAACTGCAAGAGATGAGGGCATATCGAAAAGTTTTGCAGATTCAACATGGGACAAGCAGAACAACAACCTGCAGAGCAAGCAAACCACACTCAGGATCAATTGCAACCTGAGGATAGGTTATTTATGGCCAGCAACCCTTCTTAACCACTTGAAGCCAACATTTGCCTCGTTGATAGTGGTTGTACAAGCCACATGACGGGTGATGTAAGCATGTTCAAGTCATTAGACAAATCCTACAAAGTCAAAGTAAAGCTGGGAAATGGAGAACTTGTGCAGTCAGAGGGCAAGGGTATTATCACTATTCATACTAAAAGAGGTACCAAGCTCATGTATGATTTTTTTATGTCCCTTGCCTAGATCAAAACCTGTTGAGTGTGGCTAAAATGTTGAAGAAGGGATATTCTGTAAATTTCAAAAATAATATGTGCATTATTTATGATCCTCATGGTTATGAAATTGCAAATGTTGGAATGGTAGATGACTGTTTTCTTTTGGATTTCAATATGGCTAAACAATATGTTTATAGTGCCAAAACTGATGAAACTTGGCTGTGGCATAGAAGGTTTGGACACTATAATCAGAAATCCTTGAAGTTTATGGAAGATAGTGGTATGGTGATGGATATGTCTTCTATTTATGTGACTGATGATCTTTGTGAATGTCGTTAGAAGGGGAAGATGCATAGAAAATCCTTTTCTGTCATCAGTACTTGGAGGCAACCAAAAAGCTTGATTTGGTCCATTCTGATGTCTGTGGTCCAATGAGCATTCCATCTCTCAATGGAAACAAATATTTTCTCCTATTCATTGATGATTTGACAAGGATGGTATGGGTTTATTTCATGGCTAATAAATCAGAAGTTTTATCTATGTTTAAGAAGTTTCGAGCTTATGTGGAGAATCAAACTGGATGTAGCATCAAGACCTTGAGGTCAGACAATGGTATGGAGTACAACTCTGGAGAATTCGTGAAATTTTGTGAAACTGCAGGTATTAATCGTTAGCTTACAGTTCAGCTGTTTATCTTCTAAACAGACTTACTACAAAGTCTGTGAAGGGTATGACACCATATGAAGCATGGTTTGGGATAAAACCATCAAGTGAAGCACCTGAAAATTTTTGGTTCAGTGTGCTATTTTCATGTTCCAGCAGTAAACATAACCAAATTGGATGAAAAGGCAAAATTGGGTATCCTTTTGGGTTATGCAGCTCAATCCAAGGGGTATAGAGTTTATAACATGAAGACAAAAAAGATCACAGTGTGAAGAGATCTTGAAGTAGATGAGTTGGCCTTCTGGAATTGAGAAAAGAATTCAGTTGAAAAGCAATCTGCAATTCCGAATCAGGTTTCAAGCTTAGGAGGAGCAAATGAAAATCAGAAAATCTCTGTTGAAAGTGAAGAAAAGCAATCTCCAATTCCACATCAGGTTTCAAGCTTAGGAGGAGAAATGAAAATCAGTTGAAAGTGAAGATGGTGATGATGATTCAGACATGGATTCTCCAAACCTGACTATTGAGATTTATGCAAGGTGCAACATAGCTATCTCAGAACCAGGAGATTTTGTTGAAGCTTCCCAACTTGAAGAATGGCGAAAAGCTATGAAGGAGGAAATTAGAATGATTGAGAAGAACCAGACCCGGGAGCTCACCACCAAGCCAAAGGAAAAGAATGTTATCGGTGTCAAATGGGTTTACAGAACTAAATTAAACCCTGATGGCTCCATTTTCAAACATAAGGTCAGATTGGTTGTGAAGGGTTAATGCACAAATGGCTGGAGTAGATTATGGTGATACATTTGCACTTGTGGCAAGACATGATACTATTAGAATACTGCTAGCTTTTGCTGCTAAAAATGGATGGAGTGTTTTTCATTTAGATGTCAAGTCTGCCTTTCTTAATGGCATTCTTGAGGAGGAGATTTATGTGCACCAGCCTCAAGGTTTTGTAATTTCAGGTGAAGAAGACAAAGTTTACAGATTGAGAAAAGCATTGTATGGGCTGAAGCAAGCCCTCGGGACCTGGTATGCTAGAATTGACTCTCATTTGATCCATCAAGGATTCATCAGGAGCGATAATGAAGCTACATTATATATTAAAAGTCTCGAAGATGGTGAAAAACTAATCTTGTCCTTGTATGTCAATGATATGTTGGTTACATGAAGTAATTTTCAGCTAGTAAAGAAGTCAAAGATGAAATGCAGCAAGTGTTTGAAATGTCAGATTTGGGGTTGATGAATTACTTCTTGGGAATGGAGGTCTATCAGATGGAAAAATGTATCTTTCTTACTCAAAGAAAATATGCTTGGGATGTCCTCAAAAAGTTTAATTTGGAGCAAGGGAAATCAGTTGCAACGCCACTTGTCTAGAATGAAAAACTAACACTTGGTGATGGAGAAGACAAGGTGGATTCTACTGTCTACAGGAGCATGATTGGAAGCCTCTCTATTTGACTGCTACACGACCTGATCTTATGTCTTCAGCTAGCCTATTGTCAAGGTTTATGCACTCACCAAGTCTGGCTCGCCTTAATGCTGCTAGAAGGGTGTTGAGATACATTAAAGGTACTGTTGATTTTGGTGTGTGGTTTGTGAAAAAAGCTGAAGGAACTTTGCAGGGATATGATAACAGCGATTGGGCTGGAAGTATGAAGGATTCTAAAAGTACTTCATGATATGTCTTCTCATTTGGTTTAGGTCCCTTTTCAAGGAACTCAAAAAAACAAGATGTGGTGGCTCAATCAACTGCTGAGGCTGAGTATGTGTCTGCTGCTGCTGCCGCCGCAAATCAAGCAATTTGGCTTCGGAAATTAATGACTGATTTTGGAGAAGAGCAAGTTCCGCCTGCTGTTATCATGTGTGACAACAAATCTGCAATTGCTATTGCAAATAATCATGTCCAACATAGAAGAACGAATCACATTAAAGTTAAATATCATTCAATTAGAGAAGCAGAAAAGAATCAAGAGATTAAGTTGTTGTATTGCAAGTCTGAGATGCAGATTGCAGATATCCTTACAAAGTCACTTTCCAAGAACAGGTTCGAGGAATTAAGATGTAAGTTGGTAGTTTCAAAGAAAAGTCTCAAGGAGGAGTGTTGAACACCGAGACTTTAGGTAGCTGATTTTATGGAATAGCTGATTAAGTTTACGTTTTCGTTAATTTATTTTGAAATTATTTTATTTACTGAGTCAATAATAGTTCCTCAAATCCAGGAATATCAGTAGCAAATAAAATTTTCAGTTAAGATTTTTATGCAGAAATATCGGTAAACATGATCTCTTTTTCTTGTATTTAATTAGCTCATATCAATGAAAGAAAGTATCTTTCACATAAAAACTTCATTCTCAGTTACAGCAATTTTTCTGGAATTTCATTCTGCTATTTTTTCCTACAAAGACAGTGTTTCAACAGATTCAAACGGAGAGTTAAACTGAAGCAGAAGCAGCATTTATAACGAATTTGTGCCCTTGGCTGATAAGTAGAAGAACTCACTCAACTTGCTCCATCCACAACAGGAATAGATGCAAATACAAAGAGAGGTTAGCAACCAAAAATAATTATAACCAAGCAGCAAAAGTGGTTCCACATATAGTATCAAATGGCTATATGAACTAGGTGTGTTTGTTCTTTGTTCAAATGAGTGCAGTTCAAAGTATTTAAAGAGACCACAGAAAATGATCATGAATATTCCAGATTGCAAAATCCAAACATGTACAACTAAGAAGGTATTTTTCACGTTACCATGAGAGTCATAAAGTTTTCCCTTGGACGGCTCCGCCGAACCCGTGAAACATATGGAACCTGAACTCCAGAACCTCCAAGCGAGTCTCGCCTTATGAGCCATCTTCCATCTAATCCAACTTTTTGAACAGGCGTTACATGGATGTTTGTGGATGGCTGACTATACGCACGATCTCCTTCTGAAAGTTCTTCAATATATCGTTTGGTAGGCTTTCGGACTCTTTTTGTAGCTCTTTGTTCTGTGTTAGCATCTTCACTTCCATAATTATCCACCGTTGGATAACCCTGCGATTCCATGCCAGTAGCATTTGAGTGGCTTTCCTTTTGGTTATCATGGAATGTTGGTGAACTTTCATGGTCCACGCTCATAGATCCAACTTCAGGGTCCAACAAAATATTATGTTCCACACTATTATAGATTTCTTCTTTGTCTTTCTTTACCACTCCGTTCTCTTTGATGGCCAAAGTTGTCGTTGAGAAATCACAGGAATTGGTCAATCCCATTAATATCCTCCTCTTGAGCCATTGCTTGTCCTTGACAGAAGTTTCCCTTCCAAAAGTTGCTTTGAAAGTCTCCTGAAGTTCTTTTACTGTAAGATTATCCAGGTGTATCTCACCTTTCAACATAGAAAAATCAGGCTTTGAACTAGTACCAATGGCAGAAGTGGTGGTTTCATTCTCGACCAATCCATTGGAAGGTTTTGCGGATCCCTCAAGTTGGAAAATACTGACATAATCTGCAGTTGGAGTCAACAGAGCAACGCTTTGCTGCACAGTACATTCAAAGCAGATCTTCTCATCAGTGGAAANAAGTTGGAAAATACTGACATAATCTGCAGTTGGAGTCAACAGAGCAATGCTTTGCTGCACAGTACATTCAAAGCAGATCTTCTCATCAGTGGAAAAGGTGGAGTCAACATCTTCAAAGAGATACAGGATCTCTTATATGAAGCTCTTACATGAAGCAAAATTTTAACAGGAGAGGGGAGGATGAAAATAACTAAATTTAGTATTTTAAAACGTCCCATAAAAGACCAAATAGAGTACCTCAGGTTGAAAATTTACTTTCTCAAAATCAGCTACAGGGGTGGGTGACGCATTCGGCGCTTCAGCATCAAGTTTTACATTATCACATGGTAAACCTGTTATACAAATAAGTCTAAGAAACACAGAAAGCCGAAAAAAAAATGATATACGGTATGGTGTTGGGAGGAAGAGAAATGAACCAAATTAACAAGAGGTCCAAAACCAAATTATCAAACGAAGAAGGATTTTTGTTCTTTGGGAACATAGAAAGCATGGAAAGATGAAAATTCTCAAAGGATACAAATCTGAAAATCAAGGAAAAAATAAAGCAAAAGGAAGCCAGGACATTTCACACAGTGACAAGGTAGTGGGGTAAATATAAGACCTTGTTTGATCCCCATTTTATTCAAAATACATTTTTTCTCTTTTCTTTTCAACCGCATATTCTTCAATAAAATAATATTACACACAACCCAAAAACTTTTCCTTCATTTTTAACCCCAAATTCTCCATCAATCTACTATTCCAAATGCATTTTACGTAAAAAAAGGGGCTCATATAGGCCCTAAGTATATGACTCCATCCAGAATGAATTGCAGCAAATGACCTGCTGAGTTCTTAAAGTGATTACAACCAAAGAAAATGCATCACTTGTGCTATAATCATCACGATTTCAAAGTTACATGGTAAAACACATACACATAAACATAAACAAAAGTATAAAAAAATTCTAGTGGTTACCTGATGATGCTTTGAATTGAAGTTCATCCAGATCATGTTTGCAATTTGTATTGCATTCCACAGTTTGTACATAGTCTGAAACAAATCCATTTTCGCTCTTGTCATCTTCGAGCAAGTCCTCTACTGCCATAACTTCATCCTCAGTCGCAGGCACTAATCTCCCATTTCCATCAACCTAGTAGATTATAATCACATCTAATATTTACTTAAAAGACAATAAACAGTCAAATTCCCATCACCAAAATAGCACCAAAAAGGACATATCATATTACCTAACACTGTCCATGACAACTTACCTGATTATGCTCATAGGGATTTCTAACTTAAAGGGCTCTATTTACATCTACTAAAATAGATCAACTCAACTATTAAATTAAGCCCCGTTTTTCACCCATTCTTTCAAAACTCTTTTTCTACATATTCATTTTCAACCACACATTCACACAATAAAATATTCTACACGTAAACCCAAAACTTTCTCCAAATGTTTTTCCAAAAAGCCATCAAACTGGGGCTAAGTTCATTCTACACTTTAATAGTATGAGATTATCAAATGCAGACAGTACAATTTGTTTGTATTTATTTTTTCACAACCACTTTTCTCATAGATAATAAACAAAAATACAAGATGAAGAGTTGATCCACACGAGAGCAAATTTAGCAACCAAAATAAAACCAACAACTCAACCTTCTACATTACAATCAATCCCTCATCCTTGACAAAAGCAAAGTCCTGGAGAAGAAATAAGAAACGAAAAAGCATGTACAACCATAAACATATGCATTCCAGATGATAATTAATATCTATATTTTATTATTAGGATATTTTGATAAATATTAGTCTTTCTCGAAAAATAATCAATACCATCACTGGTCATCACCTACCAATTTTGGAAGCCACCTGTCATGTATAGAAATTATCTCCTCATGTACGAATGTATTTATATAGATACTTATGAGTAAATAGACTTTGTTCATTTTCATATAAAGAAGAGTCAGGCACTCCTACCAAGTGCAAATGTCCACAAGCAACTAGTAGTTCACTCAGAAAAAAATTCAAAGATAATTTAACAAGTCTAACAACTTAGAAGCATGTTCAACAACTACCACACAAATAAAAAGTCAGACATCAAAAGGATTCTTAAGACATAGCTGAAAAACTTACTAAATAAAATTAAATTACTACATTAACATTCATTCAGAGAAGCATAATTCAGTTCACCACTAAAAAGCATCAAGATATCTTACAAAAACATGTGGATTATAAATGTCAATTATAATCTGAATTTAAGCATAGTGGTATACCCGAACAAGCTGGTATACAACAGGATCAGCAATCTTTCGCAGGGAGGTTGGAGTGGGCTTATTTCTTGCAGCAACACTATCTTCAACTTTAGCTTCCTCATTCCCCACAATATCAACTACTGTTTCCATTGAAAAATCCAGCACATGCAACTCATGAACACTAACTGAAAACCAAAAACAGAAAAAACAAGCCACATATTTGTCTCCAACATCGTCAATTTTTACCTTTCAAAATCCCACACGAAATTTCATTCAAAACGTGCATTAAAAATTTTCGAAATAAATAAAATTAATCACTTCCAATCGTGACTGATTACCTAAATACAATTAAAACAGTAATTTACCTCATCACAAAAGGTTTCAAAAACCTTGATTTCAAGAATCGAGCAACTGAAACCGTGGATTGGAATATTCCGGTGCCGGGGTGAAATCAAGAATTTGAAAATGTGGAAAAGACAAAATTTGGATAAATTAATTGATTGACAGATGAGATTAGAAATTTAAGGAGATTTTAAAAAAAAATCCGATTTAGTAAATTTGAAATTTTGCATTTGGTGATTCTGTGTTTTTTTTTTTGAGTTCAGTCAGTACGCATTTTTTGTTTGCTTTACCAGCACGCTGGGTGTAATGTGTTCTTAGTCACGGATTCCAAATCTCGAATCAACTTCATTTGAGAGAGACGCAGAATCCGGATATGCCCGTGGTTGCTTTGCTTTCTCAGTGCTCTTTTTTATTTAATCGGGTACTGGTAATGGGCATCAAGTTCGAAGGCTTAAAATGACGAAAACGTCCCCGTAGAAAAGCAAGGTTCCTCTTATGACCTTCATGGCTCACGCTGATGAACATTTGTTACTTTTGCCTCGTTAAACGACCAATATTTCAAACTCCTTATTTTATATACTCATTTTCATTCACACATTCACGTATTTTACACGTATATTCAAAATTTTTACATATTTTTTAATTACACATTCTCCAAAAATTCACCATTCAAAACATTTCTTTTTTACCAAATAATGACCATCAAACAAGGACTTTATTATCGATAATAGTATACCAAAAGTTTCATTCAACAATACAAAATTCGTAGTAATTTCTAAATTCGTTCTTTTGCAAGATTAGGATATGAAATACGAATTGCGCTAATAACTTGTCATCAGTCGGTATCCCGCTTCTCTTGGAGGAAGAACGAAGTAATTTCTTATATAAAAGTGGGAACCGAAGAATTGAAAGTTCCATTGTTAGCGCAGTTGCAATTTCAATATATAGCATAGTTACAAGACTTTCTTTCGTGAGTTTACCTCATTTGCTTCCTCTCTTCCTCTTTATTTCGAATGTCCATCCAATTCCCTGATTCCAGTCCATACCTTCTTTAAATATAGCTGATGCTGCTCCTCTAGTTAGGACCTTATTTAACCAGGTGTACTTATTTGAATTGGTGGACCATTTTATTCCCATTTGGAGCTGAAGAAATCAACATACTATAGAGCCAACATTAACCCAAAAAAAGGATCCTGCCCTGAGGGTAAAAGTATCAGCATCAAATAAAATCCCTAGCGAAAATTCACGGCACAACATATTATTACAAATAATATTGGAATCAGATTGTTACAAATTGACAGAACACGACCATGAGGATATGATCAAGAACTTTATGTAGAATTTATCGATCATAAAGGTCGTGAACAAAACAGCAAAACTAGAACAAAATCGGATACGCAACAACATCATTTTTACATTATATATCTACAAAAGTCGTATTTCAGCTGCTGACAAGATTTTACACGACTGGAATTTCTACATCGGTTGAAGCTAGTGCCGGAGGGATGTATACCTCCTCTTCCTTGGGTGGATGGATCGTGACGAGGTCAGGTAAGGGTTTAACCGGACCCTGCTTGCCTTTTGGGTCCCATTCAAGCATGATCTTCACTTTGATACCAAGAACGCCCTGCACTGTGTATGTAACCAATCAAATTGAAGGTTCGGGTGTTGATAAAAGAGTAACCAGCTTCAAAGATATGACAAACAAATGATAAGAAATTTCAACTAAACTTGCCTGTCTAAGAAGAACGTGCCTCACAGCAGAGTCGATGTACTCTTTCACAGGCTGGCCTGAGGATATCATGTAGCCATCCTTGAACTTCATTGATTTAGCACGTTGAGCTCTAAGCTTTCCACTAACAATAACCTGAAATTAATAAATATTGATTGTAAACAAGGTTGACGAAGACTAAACCCTGAGTGAAGAGAATGCAAAACAACAATTCCGTACCTCACACCCCTTTGCTCCGTTCTCCATAACAAATCGTAAAACGCCATAGCAGGCCCTGAAGAGGAAAAGAGAATTAGTAAATCAAAAATGTATATTTTGATTGCAAATCATCTGCCCAGTTTTCTCTACTCGTAATAATTATTTGCAGCACAAATACGTTTCATTCTTAGCCTTTTCCCCACAGATTTTTAGTATTTTCACTTTTCGTGGTTTTGTTCTTTTTCCCCGTTTTCAAGTAGATCAGATGGTTTCCATTTCTGATCGGACCTGTAAGTAGAGCATAAAATATGGAGATCCTTACAATCAAATCAGGATTCTCTACATCACATCAACTTTCTTCATCATTAAATTATCCAGACCAAGAACAAAAACTCAAGACGTGTTAAAACACAATTCAAATAATACAATAGTATTCAATAAAAGCTTTAAGATGTAAAATTATGTAGGAGAATATTCCAAACTTCATTAACACCAAAGCAGTTCAGGAATCCTGACAAACTCCAAATATTCAATAAAACTCGTAGTGTATTTTGTCCATTTTTAAAATGGTTGAGCCACCAAGGGTAACGATCTAAACTATCTATGAGTACAGGATGGTGGACACTTTCTATTGACTAGGATAAACTTGATTTTCTGGAGCATAACACATTACACATTTTATTGTGTCTGATCACTCTCCCTTGTGGAGCACATCAATAGCCAAAGCAAATAATCAGGCTCTTTTTTAAGAGTGACAACAGAGCCTATAAGGTGTAGTTTGCGTTTTGGTCCAATTCAATAATTTATACCAATCTAAGAAAGGTAGCAGATAGCTACTCTTACGAGAATCAGAAACTAATGGTTCATCTTGAAATCTACCTTTTGAAGAATCAAAAAAGAAGAAATCACACTACAACAGGTCATTTAATTTAAGACGTTAATAGATTCGAAAAAATTATCTTGATTTTATCTTATTGATCGAGTGAAAATCAGAATTTGATTTTTAAAACCTTGTTGCAATTTGATTTTCCTTTTGAAGAACGAATTTGATTTTCAAAACCAACATGCAATTCTAGATGCTTTGTAAATTGAAATGCTAAACTAGAGAGAGATTAAGGTTTCCAGGCACAAAAATGTGTGGATAAAGGTGTAGCTGTGTCTTAGGGTTTGGATGTTAAAAGGGCAGTGAGGTCAAGTAAAAATATAAAGGGTAAACCTCGAGGCTTTACTCTCTTATTCTAAACTTGCAAAAATACCATCCTTCTGTTTTAAATACAGGGTTCCTAGGTAAATTTGTTGACATGGTTTCATAAGTTGACATATTTCAGACCCAAACCCGATAAAGGCCAATTCTATACCAGCAAAATAGTACGTTCATGTCACATTATCATCTCAGATGCAGCATGTCTAGATTTCACAGTTTTTATGATGCACAATGTAGCCCCTGTTTCGTGGCCATTATAGAGAAAAGTGATGTTTTATATAATGATTTTTTTAAAAAAAATAAAATTTGTGGTTATAAAGTAGAAGTTTTGGGCTTACGTGCAAAATATTTTATTATCTGAAAGTATGGTCGAAAATGAGTACGAGAATTAAATAGTTTTGTTTTAAAGAAAGACAAACATGGCCATAGTAAAGGAAGAAGAAAGGAGACAACTTTCAAATAATTTGCTTGGAACACTTTCTGAACTCCAAATCTTCCAACTGTAGCAATAGTACTTGACAGGAGGAAAGATTTAGCCAATTTCGTTGTGTAATATATAAAACATATGCTCACACATGATTGCCAATAGAATCAGAGAAGTTCAAAGGAAAAATGAGAATGTATAGCGACTATGTAGGAGCAATTTGAAAACCCCATTACGTAGGAGCAAGTAAAGGGGCCAACCTCACTCCACAGATTGATGTGAGCATTGATTAAAGTTCCCTTCAATACAAAATTCTTAAAAAGGAAAATAAGAAATTTAATCAATGCTGCTTCATGTTATGAGTTGTACTTTACAGGAATAACTTTTGGGGAACAGTCTGTATCTTACAAAAAAAAGGACGACATGCGGATTGAGAGTTTTAAGACAAGTCAAAGAAACTAGCATTTGCATGTCCACACAAATATGAGCTATCACACAAATTACACTTGGAGCAAAACAAATAAAATCGAATTCGAAATATACACACATAATGTTACTAAACAAAAAGAAGGCTGAACACAAGGTGAAAGTAGAAACCTGCGAACGGCAAGCCCCCCAAGAAGCTTATAGCGCAGCGACTCAGCCTGGGCAATAGCACATAAGCCCCTGTTGTTAACTCTTTCAGCATAGAGCTCAACACTGTTCTCTGGAAACTTGAACCTCTTCTGAACAGCAGAAGTCAATTCTCTAATTCTTCTCCCTTTCTCACCTAACAGTATCCCCGCACTAAATCAAAAGATTGTGGCAGGTATATTATCCATCAAAATCACATGAACATTTGGCAGATAATGCAAACTAATTACGGAACGCACTACATTTCATCTAGTGATACGGATACAAATAGGTTATGCAAGATACAAAATTTCACCTCTATTATAGACTAGAGGAAGTACCAAAGGGTTATTTTTTTTTATTTCCTTTCTTGCTTTTGATTTTATCGACAACTACACAACCCATTATTCAACTCTTCACACATAAAGTATCATCACAGAATTCGAGAGCAACAGTTTACACGAACGAAATGATGAACTGCAAATTCCAACCCTCCACATAAATAAGTAAGCAAAAAGATATGTACATGCATTACTTGAAGTTAAGATTTACCAAGAACATTTTGCGTTCGAGTGGCCCTTATGATAATCTCTGTTCGCATGGGAGTGACTCTCACCTCCACCCCTGAGTAACCATCCTCCGCCAGCTCTCTCATCAGCACCTCGTTCAGCTCAGCAAAAAACACTCCATCTGCCACAAACTGGACCGAAATAGAAAAATTAAGAAAAGCCCATATCACTTCCACATATAAATATTTAATTTTTACTACAAATCCATCCATATATCTATTTATACAAAGTGCAAACACGCAGCATGCTTATATGTGTAGATACGGAAAGAGGGTGTACGAGTGGAAGAGACCTTTCGTTTTTTGCTCATTTGAGTGGCCATCTTCGAAGGAAGAAGCTCGGCAATGGGTAATTAGCGTTGTTCCTAAGCTGGTGGCTGTGGGAAAGATTGGGAATGACGAGGATTTTGAGGTTATCACCTTTCAGTAGGCGTTGTTGGATTAGGGTATCATCGAATGGGCTAGAATGTTCCTGGAGTTGAAAGTGTGGTCTGAACTGGTCCAGGATGGCCTGGCATCGGCTTGGACCGAGTCTGGATGTGTCCAATTCCGTGACCCATATATGCCCAGCCTTTTAATGCATCTATTTATAAAAATGCATTTCCCATAATTATCCCCTCTACATTAAAAGAGAGAAGTGGTGTTCACTATTCATTCTTGTAGCACTCGTGTTCACACTCAATTCGGATAGC
>CAIGRP010081912.1:0-20378 GCA_903798385.1 Fraxinus cuspidata | reverse complement strand
AAAAAAAAAAAAAAAATAGCAAATAATTTCATAGGTTATTCAAGCAGCTGCAGTCTATACCATTTTAACAAATGCGTCTATAAGCAAACATAATATTTCACTTCAAATATTTTCACACATAAAGTTTCACACATTGTCTTAATTACTTTAGGTTCAAATTTAATCGAAAATCTAGATAGCTTTTCTGACTCACGGTTTTGATGAAATTTTTCTGTGCTCCAGATACTCTGAGTATATCCAAGCCATGCATATTGGCACTATCCCAAGAAAAAATGACACATGCAGTTCACACAAAGAAAAAGAAAAACAATTAACTCATCAAGATATTGCTGTTATAAAATCAAGCAACTTAACTCATCAAAAAATTCAAGTACTGAATTTTAAAAGGAATTCGCTGAGTATATCCAAGCCACGCATATTGGGAGTATCTGAAGAAAAAATGACACCTGCAATTCACTCAAAGAAAAAGAAAAACAATTAACTCATCAAGCTATTGCTTTTATAAAATCAAGTGATTTTAACTCAACAAAATATTCTAGCACTGAAATTTAAAAGGAATTCGAAATTTAAGTACATAATACACTCCTCTACACTGTTCTTTACAGAAGTATTAAAAAGACGCAAATTTTACAAAATCTGCGGGTATAAAAATCAAAATCCACCTAAAATAATTAAGATCAATAATATAATAAGCTCAAAATTGCTAAAATAAATAACCAATAGTTCGACAAAGAGCAAACATAATCAACTTGTTAACGTATGGCAAACCGAGATTGAATAACACGTTTCAACAGCGAAAAAAATCTCATTTAACATACTACCTACAAGAATTCTATCGAATTTGGAGTATAACGAGCTATAAAAGATTGAACATGTATTAATTACCTCTAAGAAACTCTGTTGCTTCATCCAACACAAGATTCAGCAATTGGTCTTATCCTTTTAGCGCACCAGTCATCGAAAAGAAGAATCAAATGTTTACTTTCCTGAGTTACGCTAAAAAGGATTGATACATTTGGATACCGAACTAAGAAATAAAACATATATCCATCACTATCCAGTAGATATGACCTTTGTCACTTTGGCACATAGCATGATATGGATAATTGCATTGACATTTAGTGTGTCAAAACCTAACTATTTCGAGGCTTTCCTTGAAGCATGAGAGATAGAGGATAGAATAACATGGGTAAAAATTTAATTTCACTCATAAATGGTTATAACGGTATTAGTATCTGTATCGGAGCCTTCAACCCAAATAAAGTAGAAATCTTCCCAAAACTCTTTTCAAAAAGGTGACGTGCCTCCGTAGTCCTAACTCATTAACATCAACAATACATTTGATTTACCAGTGTCATAACAACATGAATAATTACTCAACCAAAATCTCACAAACTATCCAAAAACCAAACAAAAAAAAAAAAGATTTTTTATCCAAGACTCCCAGAACCCAAAAGCTTATACATGGAGCTGAAATTACATGAAAAAAACAAACAAAAAATGTTCACGCACACTCACTACCTACAAGAATTCTATCGAATTTGGAGTATAACGAGCTATAAAAAAATTGAACATGTATTAATTACCTCTAAGAAACTCTGTTGCTTCATCCAACACAAGATTCAGCTATTGGTCATATTCTTGTAGCGCAACAGTCATCGAAAAGAAGAATCAAATGTTTACTTTCCTGAGTTACGCCAGAAAGGATTGATACATTTGGATACCGAACTAAGAAATAAAACATATATCCATCACTATCCAGTAGATATGATCTTTGTCACTTTGGCACATAGCATGATATGGATAATTGCATTGGCATTTAGTGTGTCAAAACCTAACTATTTCGAGGCTTTCCTTGAAACATGAGAGATAGAGGATAGAACAGATAACATGGGTAAAAATTTAATTTCATAGATAAATGTTTATAACGGTATTAGTATCTGTATCGGAGCCTTCAACACAAATAGAGTAGAAATCTTCCCAAAACTCCTTTAAAAAAGGTGACGTGCCTCCGTAGTCCTAACTCATTAACATCCACAATACATTTGGTTTACCACTGTCATAACAACATGAATAATTACTCAACCAAAATCTCACAAACTACCGAAAACCAAACAAAAAAAAAATGATTTTTTATCCAAGTCTCCCAGAACCCAAAAGCCTATACACGGAGCTGAAATTACAGGAAAAAAACAAACAAAAAAATTTCACGCACACTCACTACCTACAAGAATTCTATCGAATTTGGAGTATAACGAGCTATAAAAGATTGAACATGTATTAATTACCTCTAAGAAACTGTGTTGCTTCATCCAACACAAGATTCAGCAATTGGTCATATCCTTTTAGCGCAACAGTCATCGAAAAGAAGAATCAAATGTTTACTTTCCTGAGTTACGCTAAAAAGGATTGATACATTTGGATACCGAACTAAGAAATAAAACATATCCATCACTATCCAGTAGATATGATCTTTGTCACTTTGGCACATAGCATGATATGGATAATTGCATTGACATTTAGTGTGTCAAAACCTAACTATTTCGAGGCTTTCCTTGAAGCATGAGAGATAGAGGATAGAACAGATAACAAGGCTAAAAATTTAATTTCACAGATAAATGGTTATAACTGTATTAGTATCTGTATCGGAGCCTTCAACACTAATAAAGTAGAAATCTTCCCAAAACTCTTTTCAAAAAGGTGACGTGCCTCCGTAGTCCAAACTCATTAACATCCACAATACATTTGATTTACCAGTGTCATAACAACATGAATAATAACTCAACCAAAATCTCACAAACTATCCGAAAACCAAACAAAAAAAAAAGATTTTTTATCCAAGACTCCCAGAACCCAAAAGCTTATACACGGAGCTGAAATTACAGGAAAAAAACAAACAAAAAAAGTTCAGGCACACTCACTACCTACAAGAATTATATCGAATTTGGAGTATAACGAGCTATAAAAGATTGAACATGTATTAATTATCTCTAAGAAACTCTGTTACTTCATCCAACACAAGATTCAGCAATTGGTCATATCCTTTTAACGCAACAGTCATCGAAAAGAAGAATCAAATGTTTACTTTCCTGAGTTACGTTAAAAAGGATTGATACATTTGGATATCGAACTAAGAAATAAAACATATATCCATCACTATCCAGTAGATGTGATCTTTGTCACTTTGGCACATAGCATGATATGGATAATTGCATTGACATTTAGTGTGTCAAAACCTAACTATTTCGAGGCTTTCCTTGAAGCATGAGAGATAGAGGATAGAACAGATAACATGGGTAAAAATTTAATTTCACAGATAAATGGTTATAATGAAATTAGTATCTGTATCGGAGCCTTCAACACTAATAAAGTAGAAATCTTCCCAAAACTCTTTTCAAAAAGGTGATGTGCCTCCGTAGTCCTAACTCATTAACAACATAAATAATTACTCAACCAAAATCTCACAAACTACCGAAAACCAAACAAAGAAAAATGTTTTTTTATCCAGGACTCCCAGAACCCAAAAGCTTATATATGGGGCTGAAATTACAGGAAAAACAAACAAAAAAAGTTCACACACACTCACTACCTACAAGAATCCTATCGAATTTGGAGTATAACGAGCTATAAAAGATTGAACATGTATTAATTACCTCTAAGAAACTTTATTGCTTCATCCAACACAAGATTCAGGAATTGGTCATATCCTTTTAGCGCAACAATCATCGAAAAGAAGAATCAAATGTTTACTTTCCTGAGTTACGCTAAAAAAGGATTGATACATTTGGATACCGAACTAAGAAATAAAACATATATCCATCACTATCCAGCGGATATGATCTTAGTCACTTTGGCACATAGCATGATATAGATAATTGCATTGACATTTAGTGTGTCAAAACCAAACTATTTCGAGGCTTTCCTTGAAGCATGAGAGATAGAGGATAGAACAGATAAAATGGGTAAAAATTTAATTTCACAGATATATGGTTATAACGGTATTAGTATCTGTATCGGAGCCTTCAACACTAATAAAGTAGAAATCTTCCAAAAACTCTTTTCAAAAAGGTGACGTGCCTCCGTAGTCCTAATTCATTAACATCCACAATACATTTGATTCACCACTGTCATAGCAACATGAATAATTATTCAACCAAAATCTCACAAACTACAGAAAACCAAACAAAAAAATTTTTTTTTTTTATCCCAGACTCCCAGAACCCAAAAGCCTATACACGGAGCTGAAATTACAGGAAAAAATAAACAAAAAAAGTTCACGTACACTCACTACCTACAAGAATTCTATCGAATTTGGAGTATAACGAGCTATAAAAGATTGAACATGTATTAATTACCTCTAAGAAACTCTGTTGCTTCATCCAACACAAGATTCAGCAATTGGTCATATCCTTTTAGCGCAGCAGTCATGGAAAAGAAGAATCAAATGTTTACTTTCCTGAGTTACGCTAAAAAGGATTGATACATTTGGATACCGAACTAAGAAATAAAACATATATCCATCACTATCCAGTAGATATGATCTTTGTCACTTTGGCATATAGAATGATATGGATAATTGCATTGACATTTAGTGTGTCAAAACCTAACTATTTCGAGGCTTGCCTTGAAGGATGAGAGATAGAGGATAGAACTAGATAACATGGGTAAAAATTTAATTTCACAGATAAATGGTTATAACGGTATTAGTATTTGTATTGGAGCCTTCAACACTAATAAAGTAGAAATCTTCCCAAAACTCTTTTAAAAAAGGTGACGTGCCTCCATAGTCCTAACTCATTAACATCCACAATACATTTGATTTACCACTGTCATAATGACATGAATAATTACTCAACCAAAATCTCACAAACTACCGATAACCAAACAAAAAAAAATAATTTTTTATCCAAGACTCCCAGAACCCAAAAGCCTATACACGGAGCTGAAATTACAGGAAGAAAACAAACAAAAAAAGTTCACGCACACTCACTACCTACAAGAATTCTATCGAATTTGGAGTATAACGAATTATAAAAGATTGAACATGTATTAATTACCTCTAAGAAACTCTGTTGCTTCATCCAACACAAGATTCAGCAATTGGTCTTATCCTTTTAGCGCAACAGTCATCGAAAAGAAGAATCAAATGTTTACTTTCTTGAGTTACGCTAAAAAGGATTGATACATTTGGATACCGAACTAAGAAATAAAAGATATATCCATCACTATCCAGTAGATGTGATCTTTGTCACTTTGGCATATAGCATGATATGGATAATTGCATTGACATTTAGTGTGTCAAAACCTAACTATTTCGAGGCTTTCCTTGAAGCATGAGAGATAGAGGATAGAATAGATAACATGGGTAAAAATTTAATTTCACAGATAAATGGTCATAACGGAATTAGTATCTGTATCGGAGCCTTCAACACTAATAAAGTAGAAATCTTCTCAAAACTCTTTTCAAAAAGGTGATGTGCCTCCATAGTCCTATCTCATTAACATCCACAATACATTTGATTTACCACTGTCATAACAACATGAATAATTACTCAACCAAAATCTCACAAACTACCGATAACCAAACAAAAAAAAAATGATTTTTTATCCAAGACTCCCAGAACCCAAAAGCTTATACACGGAGTTGAAATTACAGGAAAAAAACAAACAAAAAAAGTTCACACGCACTCACTACGATGGATCTGAAATTTGTACCAATAAAGTAAAATAAACTAAGGAACATTTCATTGAATAAATATTCATAGTTCAACATGTACATAAACACGAAAATAACACTAATTTGTACGTATCGTACACATATGGAGATTGGTCAAGTGGATATAGAATTTTAAAGATTTTTTCTCCTTTTTAATTAATTTTCCTTTCTGGGTTCCTCTTTGTTTATGCTCAATGTTAAATCTGAGGCACAAAATGTAACAATTTGAAGCTTAGCCCGAAAAACAAACATATTTCCCAGATCCAGAAAGAAAGAGAAAAAGCAAAACAAGATTTTAGTAAGAGAAAAGAAAAGGATAGTGATTTTGGTGGGCGAATGAACAATTATAGAGAGAAAATGAAAACAGATGAAAGAACGAAGAGAGAGATTGAGATTGAGATTGTGTGAGAATAGGGGAAACATGAATGAAAGGAGAGATTAATCACACAAACAAAAGGAAAACCTATTTTTTACCTCCGTTCACTTGTAAACAGCTCGACTCACTCCAACACGGCTAGGCTTACATGGCCATTCGGCTTATGAACAGTAATTAAAACCCACTCTTTTATATTTAGTTAGATAAGTAAATGGAGAAAAAAGCTTACAAGTAAATGAACACCTTCTCTATCATGCTTATGAGTCATCCCAAACACACTCGTGGATGAAATATGCAGAGTTTTTTAAAACAACTTCGATTTCAGTTTGAATATCTTGACCAAAGCTTTGGCCAACATGATTTATGATCTTAAAAGATCTTGATGCATTTGAATGATAAAAAACGGATGTTCTTTTAAATTTCGGGGAGTGTCTAGGAAATTTATTTATGATAAAAAAAAAAAAGATGTTCTTTTTGTTAGGTTTTGATAGTTTATGATGTAATTGGCAAGTCTATGAACAAAAACGACTAAATTTGATAGGTTATAAAAGTCAATGAGTAGGTTGTAATTTTTGTATTTGGGTTGTATAGGTTCTAGGGTTTGAGCTTCAAAAGAGGACAAAAAACGGTGCCTCAATTTCGCTAGACTGTCATCAGGTCCTTGCTCGAGCGACAAGTTGTCGCTCGACTGTCGCTGAGCTCTCGCTCGAGCGACAGGGTTAGCCGAAAATTTTTTAATCACGATTTCAAGGCTTTTTATAATGCTCATTCAACATTAACCCTATCATATAAATACCAGAACGCCACATAACGTAAATTCCAAGGTTGAAACATAGAGAGAACTTGAGAGCTTCATCTTTTTATCATCAAAATCATTAAGAGACTTCAACCATCATTGATTTGATTATACTTGGTGGAGAAAACATCGGTTCCAGTTAATCCAAATACCAAGCTTATTGAGGAATGCGGAGTTCTTCAAGAATCCAGAGGAGATAGACGAATATACAAAGCCATGGGTTAGAGAATCCAGGAGGGCTTTGATATTGCAGTTAATGTACGAGCGTGCAATCCAGCATGGCTGTCAGATTGTAGTCAGGAGTTATTGCAAGGGCACGCAATCCATGAGGGCTGTTAGAATCTGAGTCAGGAGTTGTTGCGAGGCACGCAATCCAGGAGGACCTTATTAACTTCAGTCTGGAGGTTAGAAAGTTTGTTTCGTTGTCTTGTCTGGCGGACTGTAAGTTCTATCGTTTATAGTGGATTTTGACAGACAAAGCGCCCGAAGTTTTTACCCAATTGGGGTTTCTCCATGAACATTTCTCGTGTTTTTTACTGCTTTATTTACTATTTTCATATTACGCGGTATTCAAACATAGGGTAATTGGACTGTATGCTTAACCATCTAGAGATTATTTATTAGTGACTTGTTGGTTAATTACAAATTTTAATTCCGCATTTACACTTATTCACTTTCTCTAGCTGTAGTTTGGGTCGAACTACGTAAATTTCAATTAGTATCATAGCCTGATTTCGATTCCTGACCCATAAATAATTCTGGATGAGTCAGTCCTTATCTGTACCTTCATTTTTCGACGGAAGCAATTATGCTTATTGGAAAGTTCGAATGAGAGCTTTCCTTAAAATATTGGATAAGCGTATTTAGATAAGTGTTCAAATTGGGTAGACTGCATTGTCAACCACTATTGCTGGTGTAGATACACCTATTGATATTTCACTCTGGACTAAAGATGAATTAGCTAAGTGTAACTGGAACAGTAAAGGTCTTCATGCCCTGTTTATGGCTGTGTCTACGGAAGAGTTTAGAATACTGTCGATGTGTGAGACTGCTAAAAAAGTTTGGATATCTTAGAAACCACACATGAGAAAACTAAAACGGTTAAAAATTCTAAATTGTAGATGTTAACCTCTAGATTTGAAGAGATTGTAATGACGGATGATGAATCGTTTGATGAATTCTATGCGAAGTTGAATGATATAGTAGATTCGAGTTTTAACCTAGGTGAAAAGATCTCTGAGTCCAAAATCGTTAGAAAAGTCCTTAGATCTTTACTGAAAAGGTTTAGACTTAAGATCATGACGATTAAAGAGAGTAATGACTTAGATACTATTAAGATAGAAGAACTCGTAGGATCACTCCAAATCTATGAACTCACTATATCTCAACCAACTAAGGTTAACAATTACCATGAATACCGTTAGGGAAGAAAAAAGTGAGTCAACTGACGTCGATACCCTTAGGGACAGTGAATTAGTCTATTTTATTAGACAATTCCAAAAGGCCATGAGGAATAGGAGAAAACCTCAAGAGAGGAAAAATGATGATCTTAGTAAATTCCCGCTTAAGAAACGCGATAAAAATAAGAAAACTCGGTCTGTTATATAACATAAGTGCAAGGTGTTCACTATAGGAATGAATGTCCTAATCTTAAGAATAATTCGGGAAAAGGAAGGGGTAAGGCATTAGCAGTGACTCTGAGTGATGAAGAGCCGGATTCGTGCGATCAAAGTGATACATCTGGCGGTGAGGATGAACAAAAATATATGGCATTCATGTCTAGAGTTAAAACTGAATCTTATAAGGGGAGTGAGAAAACTGAGAGCATTAGTTGTAGTGAGGTGTCTGAGAGTGAGGAAGACTCTGATGATGATGAAGATATCCATGAGTCGTATCGACAGTTGTTCTAGGAGAGTCTTAAAATAAAAAAGGTCAACATAGCCATGCTGAAAAAGCTTGGCGGGCTTGAAAGAGAGAAAGAGAGACTCTCAGCTAATATCAAAAAACTGAGAGAGTTGAAACTTGTTAACGAAAACTTGGAAACTAAAGTTAAAAACTTAACAAGTGAATTGGAAAAATCAAATACGCAACTTCAATCTTTCATGAGTGGAACTCAAAAGCTCGGTCAACTGCTGGGAATGAACAAGTCTGCTGGTAATAGGCAAGGTCTAGGATATGTTTAAAATGGCGATGACACTGCTGGTACATCCAAGGCCATGTTTGCTCCCGTAACTAATACCAGAATTAGGAATGTTGCTAATTCTGCACCTAAAGGCATGAACGTTGTAGGATCGAGGCCTACTAGACAACGTAGGATCAATCTTCCTATGATTCAGCGTCAACTGCCATGTAAGTTTGTTCCCAAATGTCATCGTTGTGGTGTACTGGGATACATAAAGGCTGAATGTCGTAAACGTGCGTCGAGAGGTTAAAGTTAGGATATCACTGGCAAGGTTAAATTTCTTGCAAATCAAGTTAGCCACCTAACTGAGATGATTACTCAGTTGACTAAAATTACCTCTACATCTGAGACCAATTATGCATTCATCTATTTTGTAAAGTAATTTCTATTACTTTGTTAGGTTTCAGGTGGAGTACCGAGTATAGGTGTTTTCATGTAAAATCCACACAGCACTCACTATAATATTGTGAGTGAGTCTAAATTGCATGTGTGAGATTTGGGATGACACTCATCTGTTAGTAAGGTGACCTTGAACGTGAATTGACCTTATATTAGTTCACTTATGCTCTAATAAAATCCCCTGTAAAAATGAAATAATTTGTGTATCATCTTATACTCTTTTTCAAAATCTAGTTGACTCAAGCAATTAAACTCAAGGTTTCTCATAACCTGATGCCTATAGTCAACTGAGTTGGAATAACCGACCCAAATCTTGTGACATGGGTCATCTTATTCCCTTAATTAAAAAAGGTCTTCACATAAGATGTGAAATTGAGAAATAAGATGAAAAAAAAATATAAATTGTTTAAAAGATTGATCCTAAAACTCAGGGGAAAATTGATATAAATAAAAGGAACATTATTTTTAGTGCCTAATGAACATTGCACTGATTTGACTTTCATCAGCAGAGGAAAATACTTATTTAACAGTGATGTTCGCATGTCCTTCATAAATTTAAGGTGTGGAATCATGTTTAATGAGAAAGTAGTGACACTTAACACACATGATCCATGTATACACTTTACTCCATTTAGACTTAATTTAAGTACGTGGGAAAATTTATTAGTGATAATCATTTGCATCTTTGAATTTATCTGCATATTGGATATATGTTTAAAAAAACGGAAGGGACGATTTTTCAAACTTTTCAAAAATTAAGTGCTATTTTTGTCAATTGGTTTTTCGCCGCTTAATTCTGAGTATAGCTCGAGCGATAAAAGCATATGTTGTCTCCCTCGCTTATCACTCGAGCGACAACCCGTAAATTTGAATTTTAACGTTATTTATTTTAGGGATTTTCGCCATTTTTCCTAGTTTTCTTTCGATTTCTCTCAAATTTCACCAACCCATATCAAATTTGTGCTTTTATTAAGTTTTGAACATTCCAAATCATTCAATTGTGGTGCAATTTCATTGAATCAACGAATTTCAAAGGTAAAACTCTAAGAACCCTTCGCCAGCTTAATTCTGAGTATAGCTCGAGCGATAAAAGCATATGTTGTCTCGCTCACTTATCGCTCGAGCGACAACGGCATTTAAACTTAAAAATGCAATATTATTTTAGGGATTTTCGCCATTTTTCCTAATTTTCTTTCGATTTCTCTCAAATTTCACCAACCCATATCAAATTTGTGCTTTTATTAAGTTTTGAACATTCCATATAATTCAATTGTGGTGCAATTTCATTGAATCAACGAATTTCAAAGGTAAAACTCTAAGAACCCTAATTTTCTCCATTCTGCGATTATTTTTGGGGTTTTCTTATTTTTAGCCATTCATGCTTCAATTTTTTGCATTTGCACTTCATGTTTTATTGATTCTCATAAAATGTCATCGCTTATTGCACAACTTTGCAATAAAAATTTGATTTTTGGACGGTTTTGGCGTGAGTTTTGGGTTATTTCATTGTTTTTGCACTTTTATCATCTTAGTTTAACTTAGGTGGGTTTGTGATAGCCTTTGAAATTGGATTGAGGGTTGTTGATTTAAGAATTGGAGTTGTGAAGAAGTTGTATATATATATATATATATATCAAGCTATAGGTTGGAAGTGTGATGTTTGCTTCACATTACACACACGGGGCACACATGATCACTTGGTGTGTTGTTTTGGTTGATTTTGGATGGTGACACCATTTCACACATGGTTGTCCTACGTCACGGCACCATGTTATGACATCATTGCATCACGTCACCTATGTCTAGGCAGCACAACATCCTTATGTGTATCCATGCTAAGGTATGTTGCATATGTACTATTTGCCTCGTTTTGCGTGCATTCACGTATCTCATGCATATCATGAATTTTTTTGTTCAGTCGAGGTATTGATGTGTTGGTTTTACACATTTCAGATGCCGCCAAACAGGGCTCAAACTGCTGCTCCGACACTTGGTACCTCCATATCTTATTGCAGGACTAGGTTTATCTCTGCGATTGCCCAAGACACTTTTGGGTCGCAGTTTTCCTTGAGGCCGATTTTATTTGAGCCGAGGTCATTATGTCTGACCAGTCACCTGACCTCTCTGCTATTTTCACATCCTAGGGTTGGGAGCCGTTGTTGGTAGAGTTGACGTCTCCTCTTGGCCTTATCGTTCAGGAATTTTACACTAGCATTCATGACGTTAGTGGATCAACCTTTAGGGTTTTTCTTCGAGGTAGGACGGTTAAGATCAGACCCAATATTATCGAGTCTAGTGCATATTCCTAGAGTCGTTCACGCCTTGTTTCCATATATTTTCGTTGACACACTTCCAGCGGACTCTCTTGTCCATTCTACACTGTTGGAAGGTAGTTCAGGTGCGATACGCACTAGATCTTTACCTACTGATTGATAGATTCTGTTGCGCATTGTGTGCACGAATCTATGGCCAGTGTCACATACTTCATAGCCTATGGAGAATCTCATTTTCTTTACGCCTTGTTATAGAGCGATTCAATTGATTTACCCTCGTTCATTTGCCAGCAGATTCTACGTGCTCTTAGAGTCACGGGGACGAGTGTGGGGCTGCTTTATACTTGTTTGATATATTGATTAGTGACATTCTTAGGAGTGAGCTTTCCTAAGGGGGCCTTGAGGCGAGTTTCCCGATCGATTGGCCATACAATTATTTCTCAGAGTAGGTCACATACTTCTTTTGAGCCGGTTCATCCAGTTGACCCAACTGTGCCAGCTGATCCTATAGATGACTTTATCTCTTTTGATCACTCGAATTTCCCTACTACTTATTCTGCTCATCTACCTACTGATATTCCATCTACTTCTACCTTTGCTCCTTCTCTCGCTGAGTCTGTTCCTCCACATGTTGATATTCCACCTGTTCTCGTCGATCCATAGGTTGCCCTGATGGGACAGATGACTGTGCTTATTAAGCAGCAATCTCGGATGACGGCTGAGATCACTCAGCTGAAAGCTACTATGGATCGTCACAGAGCTGAGTTTGCTACACTTCATGGGGCAGTTGGCTATTTACAATGGGGCTTGTGCTGGATTAGGAGACATTGGGATGACGATCTAGCTTTTAATGAGGGTACTGATGCTGATGGAACTGATGATGCTGCATAGTTACTAGGTTATCTCTTGTCATTTTGTGACAAAAAGGGAGAGTGATATATTTTTATGATGGAATAGATATTTTTTGATGTATATGATATTTTTGACTTGACATGATGTACTAAAAATTTTTGACTCAAAGGCATTAAATGATAATTTCAGTATTGCTAGATTAAATTTTGTAGTATCAATGTTTCATTTTGCTATGTTGGGTTGCATTGATATTACGTCTTGATTTAGCTTATGGTATGAAATTGAAATGATGTGTTATACTTGTTTGGATTAACTGCTTGAATTTTTTTTTTATACTTATTACTATTTTACATACGTTTTATATTGGGCATTTGAGTTATCTATTTCAGGAAACCGGTTTTGATAAAGGAAAAACAGAATTCAATCAAGACATTTAGTTTTGGTAGTGTCAGTCGTTCAATGAATCTGTAATTTTTTCACTACTATCTTAACTTTAGATTGTAGTCTTGTCACAAAATACCAAAATATGAGCTTGTTAGGTTTTGATAGTTTATGATGTAATTGGCAAGTTTGTGAATAAAAAGAACTAAATTGGATGCTTATAAAAGTCAAGGAGTATGTTGTAATTTTCGTATTTGAGTTGTATAGGTTCTAGGGTTCGAGCTTCAAAAGAGGACAAAAAACGGTATCGCTTTTCTGCTAGATTGTTGCCCGAATTTCGCTCGAGCGGCAGAAATATGAACATTTTCGCTACACTATTGCTAGGTCCTCGTTGAAGGGACATGTTGTTGCTCGATTGTCACTAAGCTCTCACTCGAGCGACATGGTTAGCTAGGAATTTTTTAGTTGCGATTTCAAAGCTTTTTATCCGACTTATTTAACTCTAACCCTATCATATAAATACCATAACGCCACAGAACGTAAATTCCAAGGTTGAAATATGGAGAGAACTTGAGAGCTTCATCTTTTCATCTTCTCAACCTTCATTGATTTGATTATAATATCAGTTCCAGTTAATCCAAATACCAAGCTTACTGATGAACGCGGAGTTTTTCAAGAATCCACAGGAATAGACTAATCCACATAGACATGGGTTAGAGAATCCATGAGGGCTTTGATATTGCAGTCAAGGAGTTGGTGCATGAGCGCGCAATCTAGGAGGGTTGTCAGATTGTAGTCAGGAGTTGGTACAGGGTACGCCATCCAGGAAGGCTATTAGAATTTCAGTCAGGAATTGTTGCGAGGCACACAATCCAGGATAACTATATTAACTTCAGTCACCACGTCAAAAATTTTGTGTTATCGTCTTGTGTGGCGGACTGTAAATTCGCTAGTTTATTGTGATTTTTGACTGGCAAAGCACCTGGAATTTTTACCCAGTTGGGGTTTCTCCGTAAACATTCTGCGTGTTTTTTACTGCTTATTTACTATTTTCGTATTCTGCAGTATTCAAACATAGGGTAATTAGACTATATGCTTAACCATCTAGAGATAATTTATTAGTGAATTGTTGCTGGTTAATTACAATTTTTAATTCCGCATTTACCTATTCACCCCCCTCTAGGTGTAGTTTGGGTCGAATTACGTAAATTTTAATTGGTATCAGAGTCTGATTTCGATTCCTGACTCATAACTAATTATAGATGAATCAGTTCTTATCTATGCTTCTATTTTCGACGGAAGCAATTATGCTTATTGGAAACTAAGACGTACCATGTTAGAGGAAAGCTTTGCGCGCATCTCTTTAATATATGTAACAATTCGTCAATTTTAACACTTGTCCAATAAATTTTTTGATCTTTTTTTCATATTAAGGACTTGTTGATGAAGTCTTTATGTTGTGCTTAATGGTATGTTCCTATTCCACCACTTGTCCAATAAATTATAATAATAAAAAATCTTCCAGTTTGAAGTAGTTTAGCTTCATTCTGTAGTTTATCAGTTTCTTGGAATGTGATGTAATTACATGTGATGATTGGAAAGAACTGCATGACGATTTGCTCATAGAGATTCTCCATAAGATGTTTGTAAAATCTTTGATTCGATTCAGATGTATTTTTAAAACTTGGTGGGGTCTCATAAAAAGCACCAAGTTAATTGCAATGCACTTTGACGGTGACAAAGACGAAATGGTCCTCATCCACAGATATGTGCAAAAAGAGAACCAACATGTGATCTCTTTGCATTCAAATGAGGATTCTCTTAGTCAAGTATCGAGACACACATGAATTCCATATTTTGATGCGCGTTATGAAACCATTGTTACGTGTAATCCAGTGTTACAAGAATTCTATTTACTTGATCCCTACTCGTTCTTTTCCATGCCTTCATGGTTTTAGACCGATGGAATTAGGGTTAGAGTTTGGTTTCGATCTGCGTACTAATGACTACAAAGTTTTTAAAATATTGGATATTATAAATGAGGACAAGTAAAGGAATAGCGAATGCGTTAAATATGAGATCCAAGTAAGGTACTAATTCCTAGAGAGAAATAGATGCCATAGTGCCACGAGATACATTTTCCTTGTTTTAAATTGTTCTTTAATAGATCATGTCACATGTTATCAAGAATGGCATATTTTGGTCCAATTATTATCTGTTTCATAACAAGCAGTGAGGTTTTTTCAATCATAGAGTTTCCGGCAAGTTGTTTAGAGTTGGTTTGAAAAGATTCTAGTTTGGTGGTTTGTGCCTTGCCATGGTTCGTTATCAAGGATGGACGCAAGAACCATGTCTTGTTGACATTTGGGTGATGAAGGAATATGATGTGAGTGAATCTTGGATCATACAATTTACAGTAGGGACTATTATCGTCATGTGCCCCTTATCATTTTGGAAGAACTATATGCTTCTTATGGAAAGTGTCATGGATAATTAGTCTCTTGTTCACTTAACAACAATATAGTTAAGAAATTTGCAATTTACAGTGATTATGGACATTCATTGAGCAATATTAAGGACTAAGGAGAGCTTAGTTTCAGCAATAAACACATGAGCATAATGATTTAAGTAGAATGAGCCATCAATGTTTTTTCATCTTGATTTATACTCCAGTGATGCCTCCTTTCTTTACGCCGTCAAGAATCTATACAAGTAATCTGTGTTTCAATCATTAAGTTATTATAAATTTATTCTTTTACGTACACTTTATTTACAAAATATATGCTCCATTACACTTATTGATAAACTATGCTTGAATGACATATTTGTTCTCCAGATTGCAAGTACACAATATAATGATAAGTAATAAAAGTAGATCGTGAGTCAAGTATTGATCTTACAAGAATTGCGTTACTAAGTACGGAAATTGATGATTATATTTTATTTGAAAAACCTTTTTAAGTGTGATTTTGAACTAAAACTACTAAAAATGAATAAAAACAAGTATTGGTTATGAATTTGAGATGCTAGGACTTCACAATTCTAACTATGGTTTATCTTGTTCAAATTTACCTTTTAGACTTCAACAATATAAACTTATGCAATAGATCGAATTCCCCTAGTTCATTTGACAATTTCTTTCAAATAAAACCATACACGCTTAATTAAATGTATCGGTCTCCTATATGTTTACACAAATTACAATAAACCAAATCTCATTAAGAAATCGAAAAAGTCTCACGCAATTAAATAAACTATAAGAGAACAGTACTTATGTTTTTTATTGCATCAATCATTCTAAAAAAAAAATGGCACTGCCAAGCAAGCCCTAATATTGGCTATAATTATTTTATATAGTGGAATATCTCTATTTTAATAGTTGGTAATTTTTCTTCAAATGAAAGTTTTTCAAGTAAATATGTTGTTATTGGTCTTTATCTATTTTCTCTAAGTTTCCGAATAAATTCTCTGAACAAAGATCATGTGGTCAATCTAGGAATTTGTTTCATTCTCAACAAATGGTATAAAGGCGTTATGTCATTCACTATGGTGGAGCATTGAAAATATATTTAGGCAACATAATGATGTTTGACAAGAAAATCAATTTTAGCTCGTGGAAATTGCAAATCAAATAATATTTAGTTTTAATCTAGATTGCACAAGAATTTAAAAAAAAAGAAAAAAAGAAAAAGAAAGATTAATCAATACTTTCAGCGGACATGGATAATATGGGCATCGTAAGACAAATAATTCAAAAGGTATAGTAGGTTTGACTAATTGTTGGAAGCAAGTATATGAAGACAGTGATTTCATCACTAACATGTCTCTTTTTTCCTCCATGCTATTGTTTGTCAAGAATATGTTCATCCTTATGTCACAATGTGTAACAACCGAAAATAAATTTTCAATCTTGTAATGTTTTGTTAATTTTGAGATATCAATGTATTAATTTTAAAATAAGTTTTCATGTCTATTTTTAGCTTTCGGCCAAAGAATCAAGTATTCATTTAGCAAGAAATTTTACATCGATATAGGGCTTGTTTCGAATCTCATATTAAATGGTAAATTTTGGACTCGAGAAAAATTTATTTCGAATAAGTTAGTCTCAAGTTATTATATTTCAAAAAAAGTCCTATTTTAGTTAAGTTTAGTAAATCAATGGACTAGTTTTAGCAGCCCCGTGAGTTACATGAAATTTAAATTTGAACTTTTGAATTTGGATTAGGTTGAAAGCTTTTAGGATTTGTTTTAATTGATTTTCATTCGACACTCTCCCCAAGATATGAAATGAAATGTAGTTCTTTTATCATGATTATGAATTTTCTTGATTTATGTTATGGTATATTGTAATTATGTCAATAATCAAGTATTTAGAACTTCTTAAGTAGTTGAGATAATTTCGAGGACGAAATTTTTTAAGGAGGTTAGATTGTAACACCCCGAAAATTTTAGGATATAATTTTAGTTGTTTTATATGGTATATTTTTAATATTTTGAAAAAAAAATGAGGAATAAAATGAAATAGGTTTTAAATTCCTATCTTATTTGAGCCAAATAATCATGTATCGATAGAGTGATAAATGTTGATTTTAAAAATGATATTCTTTTCGTGATTTGGATAGAATTTGATTACAATCTTAATTTGATAACGTTTATAATGATAATCTTTTTGTGATTTTGATAGAGTTTTATTGCAATCTTAATTTGATAAAGTTTAAAAGTAACCATAACTCTATTATTTGAATTCAATTCTTATCCAATTTGATAGACACGATTATTATCAAAAGCTCGTTTGATCAATCTAGGTAAGATAATTTTGTGCAAGTTGTTCGTTTCCCTATACTTTTATATTCAGTAATTTATGTACGAATTGCCAATGGACCTTCGGGTTCTTTATTAATTAAGAGATATGAGATCCTACAGGAATTTAAGATAACCTAAGATGGGTGTGTCGCTTGGCCACAGATATACTTCATAAGAGAAGAGTGGTATGAAGTGTTTATTTTGTTATATATGATTATGTGTTTCGAGAAGGAAGTGATCTTCAAAAGACCAAAGAGAAAGATTTTAGGTTTTATAGTTCGAAGATTAAGACACTTCCCCATCTTATCTCGGCTATGCAGGCAGAGAGATTAACGAAGAAGAAAACTTATCGAGTATATCTTGTTAGTCTTGCTGGTATACCATTAGAAGAGTTAACATTGGATTAAGTGCATGTTGTGCAAGAATACACTAACGTATTTGTAGATAACCCACTGGGTGCCCCAATTGATAGACAAGTGAAGTTTACAATAGATTTGATAACTGAAGCTGCACCGGTATTTAAGGCTTTATATCAGATGGCGCCAAAAGAACTACATGAGTTAAAAATGCAATTGGAGGAACTTTTAAATAGAGGTTTTATCAAACCAAACATGTCTCATGGAGAGCTCCGATACTTTTTGTGAGGAAGAAGGATGAAACAATAAGAATGTTTATTGACTATCGAGAGTTGAACAAGTTAACTATCAAGAATAAGTATCATCTCCCAAGAATTGAAGATTTATTTAATCAATTGAATGGTGCAACCGTATTTTCAAAAATTGATTTGAGGTTAGGCTATCATCAACTTAATATCAAGCTAAGTGATATAACTAAGGCGTCATTTAGAACTCGCTATGGACATTACGAGTTTACAGTTATTCCATTTGGACTTACTAATGCCCATACAGTATTTATGGATTTGATGAATAGGGCATTTCATCAGTATTTGGACAAGTTCGTTATTGTGTTTATTGATGACATGCTGGTGTATCCGAGAGATTCTCAGCAGCATGAAAATCACTTGAGGACAATTTTAGGAACTTTATGTAAAGAAAAATGGTATGCCAAATTCAATAAGTGCAAATTTTGGCTAAATCGAATACGATTTTTGGGACACATTGTGACAGCCAAGGGTATAGAGGCAGATTCTGAGTAAGGTTGAAGCGATTACTAACTAACAAAGACCTGCAAATGTTGGAGATGTGAGGAGATTTCTAGGTTTGGCTGGATACTATCGTAGATTTATAGAAGGCTTTTCTACGATAGCGGGTCCCTTGACATAATTAACTCGAAAGGATGTGAAGTTTGTATGATCCGAAAAGTGTGAATAGAGCTTCCAAAAATTGAAAGATAGATTAGTATCCGCTCCAGTGTTAGCAATTCCAGAGGAATTGGAGGGATTTTTTTTATCTATAGTAATGCATCTAAGCTAGGTTTGAGTTATGTTTTGATGCAACATGGAAGGGTGATAGCTTATGCATCAAGATAATTAAAGTAGTATGAGAAACATTATCCGACGCACGACTTAGAACCTGCAGCAGTAGTTTACGCTCTCAAGTTTTTGCGTCATTACTTGTATGGAAACAAGTGTGAAATTTACAATGACCATAAGAGCCTCAAGTATTTCTTTACCCAATTAGAATTAAATATGAGACAACGACGATGGATAAAGTTAGTAAAAGATTATGATTGTACCATCCTTTACCATCTAGGTAAAGCTAATGTAGTAACGGTGCTCTAAGTAGAAAGAATCTGGATCATTTATGAGCACTATGTACACAATAGAATCAGTTAATCAAAGACTTCGAAAATTTGAGAATAGAAGTGCTAACACTACCAGCTTGAACGTTAGGTAAGTTAACAAGTTTGGTTCTAAAATCAACCCTCTGGGATAGAATTATAGCAACTCAAAAAGATTACCCTTTCTTGAAAAAGATCAGTGCAAATGTTGGAACCAAGAAAAGAAGGGATTTGATAAGGTACTTATGTTTAGAGGCCGACTGTGTCTACCCAAGGATAAAGGACTAAGAATGGAGATCGTGGCTGAGGCTCATTCTGCTTCTTATGTCGCACACCCAGGCTCTACAAAAAAGTATAGAGACTTACATAATTCCTTTTAGTGGAGGAATATAAAAGGAAGAATAGTTTTTTTTTTTTGTCAAAATGTATAGTTTGTCAGCAAGTGAAAGTAGAGAATCAGAGGCCATCGAGGCTATGAAATCTAATGGACATACCAGAATGGAAGTGGGAAAATATTTCGATGGATTCTTTTAGTAGGTTTTCCTAGATCGGCGAAAGGTCACGATGCCATTTGGGTCATAGTAGATCGACTTACAAAATCTGTCCACTTTCTACCGGTTCGTATGACTTTGAGTCTGGAACAAATTGCGCAATTATATGTTAGAAAAATTGTTCGACTTCTTGTGGTATCAACATCCATTGTGTCGGATAGAGACCCAAGATTCACTTCAAAATTTTGGAGGAGTCTTTAGACAGAACGAACTATCCAAGTACTAGAAGATATGTTGAGAGTATGTATACTAGACTTGGGTGGTAAATGAGAAAACCATTTGCCATTGGTCGAGTTTGCATACAATAAT
>CAIGRP010081910.1:0-14346 GCA_903798385.1 Fraxinus cuspidata | reverse complement strand
ATTCAAAATACGTTGGAAAGGTAATTCAAAGAGATACAATTCTTCTAGAAATAAAATTTTTCCAATTCAAACGTTTGCTATCCGAAAAAAAAGGGTCTCAAGTTAAGGTTAAAAATTCGGAGCATAACTTTTTCAGCTGGAAATTGATTTGTTAAAATACTTCCACTATATTTCACTCATTAGACCTCAAATTGATCATATATCTTCAATTATCGTTTTGTGGTCCGAATCATCTATTGGATGTTTACACTTTGGATTTTCTTTATTTTCTTCGTTTTTCATTCATTTCNTCCGAAAAAAAAGGGTCTCAAGTTAAGGTTAAAAATTCGGAGCATAACTTTTTCAGCTGGAAATTGATTTGTTAAAATACTTCCACTATATTTCACTCATTAGACCTCAAATTGATCATATATCTTCAATTATCGTTTTGTGGTCCGAATCATCTATTGGATGTTTACACTTTGGATTTTCTTTATTTTCTTCGTTTTTCATTCATTTCTTCCAAATCCACCAATTTGTATTGAGTTTTACCTAACATATACAATTAACACAAAATTAAGTTATAACTCATCCAAATCACTAGCAAATACTATAATTTAATGGCCTAAATAAGTGTACAACCCAGAATCTAGCCACATCAACGAGTCGAGCCGAGCAGAATCGAGCCACGAGCCGAAACTCAAAGTTCGAGCTCGACTCGAGCAAAACAGGTTCGAGCTTTTTTGGGTCTGTACCAAACTAAACAAAAGCTCAGCCAAAAATTTTAGGTCGACTCGAGCTTTGGGCCTGGTCATAACGAGCCAAGCCGGGCCAACTCGATTTTTTTATTATTTTAGAAAAAAAATTTCGGACTGTTGCAAAACTAATTTTTATTTTATTTTTTTATTTTACTTTTTTTCTAAAAAACACGGGCTAGGCTCGAGCCTATGCCCCAAAATAGGGTTCAGCTCGAGCCTCAACTCGTGGAATCGAGCCCGAGCCGGGCCCAACTCGGATTCTTTTCGGACCGAGCTCGAGCCGCCCGAGTCGACGAGCTTTTTTCAATCCCTACCAGAATCTATGGTCTTTTATTGAACTTCCAATTGTCAATATTTTACCCCCAAAATTACTCAAGAAACACACAGGAATGGTGTCCATTTCCATCTCAATCAAAGCCCAAAAAAAGCCAAAGCAAAATGCATGGGCAAACTGGAAAGTTTGTTCAGATGTATAATCTTATTCATCCTCCTCAATCTTAAATTCTGAGAACTATCATGTCAACATTCAACCAACCCTACCCCACCTCCACGCCCCAAATCTTGCATATGGTAGGATGAGGCACCCCACGTGGAATCCATAGCATTTTGGCATGTTGGTAACTTGCTAATGGAAGCATGGGCCTCCCCACCACAATCTACGCCTTATTTCAATCCCCATAGCCATATGCTTTTCTTGAATGAGTTGCACAAATTATAATAAAAAATATAATAAAGTTTCATTAATAGAAGTTTGAATGGAGTTTATCAATTAAGAGAATAAATCCACTGTTTTGTGTAATTGATGTAAGAGCTGTACTAGTTTCGTACTTCACTCGGGTGATTTTGCTCGATCACGCTCTCGCCTGTTATCCAAGATGGTTGAAAGAAAGATTTCAGCAAATGAAATTCATATGGAAAAAACCAATTAATCGATTAAAAACGCTATCTAGAACCTTTAGTATCTAAGCACTAGTTTATGTGACAATGAAGCACAAATCTTGGGTACGACGTAGTTAATTCTACAACAACATAGACTAATGTTTAACACCGTGACGCTACATATCCTTATTAATTTTTCGAGGGAAGCATTATTCTTAGTTGATCACAGGTAATTTAAAACGAGAAACTAAAGAAAGAGAGTTTTTTTTTTTATTTGCCTCGGATGCTGTATGGATATATTATTTAAATGTACATGCTCCGACATTTATCCAATTTGCTCTTGGCATGCCCCCTTCATCTATTAAATGTTGTATTATTTGTGCAATAATAGAAAGATTAACAGAAGGAAATGCTTAAAAAAGGATAGATATGTTGCCAAAAATGGTCAATTGTGATCGTTTGAACCTGTAATCACAAATAACGGGCAGGAGATCAATTTCATTAAAATACTACTACTTTTAGATTTGTTTAAATTGTAAAATTTAACTGGGAAGGTGGGCTAGCTTTGAAGGCGGTGATCAACACATTTTGAAAGGAGGAATGGAGCATTGGAGCTGAACTTTATTCCATGTTGGATTTGGGTTTTCAGTGGATTCACTTGGGATTTCCAATTTTGAGCTTATAAAGTTGTTTCTGTTTCAGGATTTCAAGATTTCATCTTGAAGCTTGTCTCTCTGATTCTGAGCCTCTGCAAGCTAAAGAGAAGGTCAGTATATCTATTTCTCACCACTTTACTACTAGAAACAGGCTTATTTGTTGGTTCATAATATTTATTGACCCGTCTTTATTGTTCTGTGTTGGGTAAGTACTAGTTTAATTTTGTAAGTAGAACAATCTGTATTGGCATCGTTTTATTTGCAATCCATTATAAATGCTAATGTTTAGATACTGAGCTTAATGAATTACTCAAAAAGGGATTGCCAATGTGATAATTGTACATTGAATTTGTCTATTTGAACCATGGTTTTGAACATGCAATGGCTATTCATATATGAGAATAGAAGCCCTTTGTTTTGGATTGATTTAGTGGTTACTTTCATATACAATAACATCATAATCAATTGTGGTCAGGCATTTTCCGCCATTTAAATGGACAGCTAGTGTTGTGTTTATGGGATTCGTATGTTGATAGATGCTGTATTTTAAGAAGAATTTATGTAATTATAATCATAGATTGCATGTTCTTTCATAAGTTCACAGCTCTGTTGTGGAGATCAAGATGGTGTGCAACCACACCCACTATTTCTGCTGTTTCTTTATTTTGAATGGACTGAAATTGTTGGGCACGCTTCCTATATATATTTGTTTCTCGATTATGGATTTATATCTTCACATATTATATTTGCTTACTTTTTCAGATTTGAGAAAAAAAATGTCGTCTTCACGGCCTAGCCAGTCCTCAAGCAATTCAGCAAGATCAAAACATAGTGCTAGGATCATTGCACAAACTTCTCTGGATGCAAGGCTTCATGCAGACTTTGAGGAATCAGGAAGCTCGTTTGACTACTCTAGCTCGGTGCATGGAACAAATGTAGCTGATGGAGAGCAGAGACCTAAGTCTGACAAAGTAACTACAGCTTACCTCCATCAAATACAAAAAGGGAAGTTCATCCAGCCATTTGGGTGTTTGTTGGCCCTGGACGAGAAAACATTCAAAGTTATTGCCTACAGTGACAATGCTCCCGAAATGCTGACGATGGTCAGTCATGCAGTTCCAAGTGTGGGAGATCATCCGGTTCTTGGAATCGGTGCTGATATCAGAACTATTTTCACTGCTCCAAGTGCGGCAGCATTGCAGAAGGCCTTAGGATTTGGTGAGGTTTCTCTGTTGAACCCCATCTTGGTTCACTGCAAAACCTCTGGGAAACCATTTTACTCTATAATCCACAGGGTAACAGGTAGCTTAATAATTGACTTTGAGCCTGTAAAGCCTTATGAGGTCCCAATGACTGCTGCTGGGGCATTACAGTCTTACAAGCTTGCAGCTAAGGCCATTAATCGCTTGCAGTCCTTGCCCAGTGGAAGCATGGAAAGGCTCTGGGACACAATGGTTCAAGAGGTGTTTGAACTCACTGGTTATGATAGGGTGATGATATATAAATTTCACGAAGACGATCATGGAGAGGTGGTGTCAGAGATCACAAAGTCTGATCTTGAGCCTTATCAAGGTTTGCATTATCCAGCAACAGATATTCCACAGGCTGCTCGCTTTTTGTTCATGAAGAATAAGGTCCGAATGATTTGTGACTGCAGAGCAAAACATGTGAAAGTAATTCAAGACGAGAAGCTTCAGTTTGATCTGACATTGTGTGGCTCAACACTTAGAGCTCCACACAGTTGCCATTTACAGTATATGGAAAACATGGATTCGATTGCATCTTTGGTAATGGCAGTTGTAGTCAATGATGGGGATGAAGAAGTGTCTGATTCTGCACAGACACAAAAGAGAAAAAGGCTTTACAGTTTAGTAGTATGCCATAACACAACTCCAAGGTTTGTTCCTTTCCCTCTCCGATATGCATGTGAATTTCTTGCACAAGTGTTTGCCATCCATGTCAACAAGGAATTGGAATTGGAAAATCAGGTTCTTGAGAAGAATATTCTGCGAACTCAGACACTCTTGTGTGACATGCTGATGCGAGATGCACCTTTAGGGATTGTGTCTCAGACTCCCAACATAATGGATCTTGTGAAATGTGATGGGGCTGCTCTATTGTACAAAAACAAGATACACAGGATGGGATTATCACCAACTGACTTCCAGCTTCACGACATAGTGTCATGGCTTACTGAATACCACATGGATTCGACAGGACTCAGTACTGATAGCTTAGATGATGCTGGCTTCCCTGGGGCTCTTGCTCTTGGTGATGCAATCTGTGGGATGGCAGCTGTGAGAATAACTGATAAGGACTGGCTTTTCTGGTTCAGGTCACACACTGCTGCAGAAATCCGATGGGGTGGTGCGAAGCATGAACCAGGTGAGAAAGACAATGGTCGAAAGATGCACCCTAGGTCATCATTCAAAGCATTCCTGGAAGTTGTGAAGACACGGAGTTTACCTTGGAAAGATTATGAGATGGACGCGATCCACTCTTTGCAGCTTATACTTAGAAATGCATTTAAGGACAGGGATGCAGATGCCAAGGATATCCATACGAAACTGAATGACCTCAGAATCGAGGGAATGGAGGAGCTAGAAGCAGTGACAACTGAGATGGTCCGCCTGATTGAAACTGCCACTGTGCCAATATTGGCTGTTGATGTAGATGGGAAGGTCAATGGGTGGAACACAAAGATTGCTGAGTTAACTGGTCTACCTGTCGATGAAGCAATTGGTAGGCATTTACTAACACTGGCGGAAGATTCTTCGGCTGATGCAGTGAATAAGATGTTGGAATTGGCTTTGCAGGGTATGCCTTTTACTAGTCTCTCTCTCTCTCTCTCTCCTGTGTGTGTGTGTGTGTTTGTGTTTGTGTGAGTATACGCACGCACACATAATGCGTTATTTCATTTTTTTTTTCTCTTCCACTTGTTCTTTCAGTTGTTTTCGCCATTTTATGCATGAACCTTATAAATGAATGATAGATACCTTTCTTTTCTTAAACAGGGAAAGAAGAACAAAATGTGCAGTTTGAGATCAAAACACATGGGTCTAGGAGGGATTCTGGTCCAATCAGCTTAGTTGTCAATGCTTGTGCAAGCAGGGATGTCACGGAGAATGTTGTGGGTTTATGTTTTATCGCCCAAGATATAACTATCCAGAAGAGTGTTATGGACAAGTTCACCCAAATTCAAGGTGATTACAGAGCTATTATACAAAATCCCAACCCGTTGATCCCTCCGATATTTGGCACTGATGAATTTGGTTGGTGTACGGAATGGAATTCTGCAATGACAAAACTGTCAGGCTGGAGTAGAGAGGATGTTATCAATAAAATGCTTTTGGGGGAGGTTTTTGGGACACACGAAGCTTTCTGTCGTCTTAAGAATCAAGAAGCTTTTGTAAATTTTGGTATTGCTCTCAACAAGGTTGTAACAGGTCAAGAATCTGAAAAAGTTCCTCTTGGTTTTTTGGCAAAGAGTGGGAAGTATGTTGAGTGTCTGCTATGTGTGAGCAAAAAGTTATATGGGGAAGATGCAGTAACTGGTGTATTTTGCTTCCTGCAACTTGCAAGTCAAGAGTTACAACAAGCACTTCATGTTCAACGCTTATCAGAGCAAATTGCAGTTAAGAGATTGAAAGTCTTAGCTTACATAAGACAGCAAGTTAAGAATCCTCTTTCTGGGATTATATTTTCGCGGGAGATGATAGAAGGAACTGACCTGGATGAAGAGCAGAAGAAACTCCTGAGTACTAGTTCTCATTGTCAGCATCAGCTCAAAAAAATTCTTGATGACACAGATCTCGATAGCATCATTAATGGGTAAAGTTTATTTCAAGCTCCAGTTAGTTAGTTTTGTGCTTCTAAGGCATTAAGCTGGTTTGTTTACATACTTCATCTGCTCTATGCTCTTTTCTGCTATCTAATTGGACAAAATCCCGCAAAATATTGACAATTTAGGTACACACTACACATGTCTAATACTTGAAAAAAAAAAAAAAAAATCAAAAGTGTGTTTCAGTGGTCGTTCCTTACTATTTTGGCTGAGCTCTACCCATAAAAATCAATAGTAAAATGAGATTGATGTGTTCATTCAGTGTCTTGGACATGTTTAATCTTTCAGGAAGATTTACTGATTTGAGTCTCGATTGTTTTTCTGATTCATTTGTTCAAAAGGCTCTCTATACTTTTGTTTGATCATGTAAAGTCCTCATTTTCTGTTAAATCATTTGTCCTCTGAAGGTGCATGTTATGCATTCAGGTCATTGCGATGAATGAGCTTTTTTTAAGTTATCTATATTTCGAAAGTAGATTTTATATATCGATAGGGCATTGCAACCCCTGGATTCTTTTCTTTTATCATCATTTCATGATAACACTACGTAAACTTAAGCATGTTTTCACTTGCTCTTGTCAGGTACATGGACCTGGAAATGGTGGAATTTAAGTTGCACGATGTATTGATTGCTTCCATTAGCCAAATCATGATGAAGAGCAATGGAAAGGGTATTATGATTGTTGACAATTTGGACAAAAATCTATCATTCGAAACACTTTATGGAGACAGTCTAAGGCTTCAACAAGTCCTGGCTGATTTCTTGTTAATATCAGTTAATTTTACACAGAGTGGAGGCCAGCTTTGTGTTGCAGCCGACTTGACCAAAGATTCATTAGGTGAATCTGTTCAGCTTGCTCATTTGGTATTCAGGTATGAGCAGAACGTGAACTTACAAAATTTTGCAGGTTTTTCTAGATTTAGAGGTTTCTCGTAATGCTTAATTTTCATTCGTCTTATGCAGCTTGTGACATATAATGCATACATGTACAAGATTGCAAGTATACAAGGCATAAATGGGGGCTTTTGTTCCATTTCCTTGGTTAAAGTGCCCATCCTCATCTGTTAACATTATAATAGCTAAATAAGTTTAGCATTTCAGATTATTTTGGATCATTTGCACACAGTGAATTTGCCATGCTTCAATGATTCATAGTCTTGTAGCTACTTACATACAAGACTGGTAAGAAAACTCTAAGCACCTCAATTTTTTTGCGACAGTGTAGCCAGCTATCAAACTAAACCATTCTAATGAGATTTTCTAAGGTTAAATGGATGGTGAGGGAAACTATTTCTGTCATTAGGTATATGCATTAATCAGATATTTGATATGGATTAAAGGATATCGAATAATGAGATAACTATATCCACATCTGGCAGATAGACTATATGTTGTTTGCTTTTGGCTGGATTACGATAAAAATTGTTAAACTCTACGTTTGGCGCAGGATAACACATACAGGTGGTGGGGTACCGGAACAATTGCTAAACAAAATGTTTGGGAGTGATGCAGATGCATCCGAGGAGGGCATCAGCCTGCTCATCAGCAGAAAATTAGTGAAGCTTATGAACGGAGATGTCCAGTATTTAAGGGAGGCCGGAAGATCAACCTTTATCATATCTGTTGAGCTTGCAGTCGCTAATAAACCTCGTGCATGAAATAGTAATCTTGTGGGTATGGTAAAATTCTCGGTGACATAGGCGAGAATTGAAGTTCTATGTGATGCGATGTTGTGCAATGTTCGTTCCTATTGTCTGACAAAGTCGTCTTAGTTTTGCATAGTAAATATGCACAACTCTGTTTTCGGCAGACTTTTTCGGAAGAATTAATGGAAGTCTTCCATCTATCTTTCAATTCAGTGGTATTGCAACTTTATGATCAAACATAAAAAATATCTACATACCATACTTTTTGTTGTGTTGAAAGAATGATGTTCGACATGACAATTAATTTATTTCATTTCTTTATCTGGTTTATAACAATATATAGCTTATGTTTGGCCTTCATTTTTCCAAAACTCATTTTCTCGAAACTTATTTTCAATCACATACTTTCCTATAAAATAATTTTACACGTAATTTTAAAATTTTTTCTTATTTTTTAACACACATCCTCTAAATAATCAGTATTCCAAAACCCATTTTCCTTAAAAAATGAGACTTAAACAGGGGGTAGTATGACGATGAAATATTTAGAATAAATATTTTTTTTAAGAATCTAAGTTGTAGTTTTTGACATTAATCCTATTAAAATTATAATTCATTTTTCCCAAGATTTTCTGTTCTGTGTGAACTGACCCCACTGGAAATTAAGCCTCTGTTTGGGCTCCATTAGAATTATAATTCATTTTTCTCTATCTTCTTGTCAACCATAAATTCTTCAATAAAATAATATTACACGTAATTTCAGAACTTTTTCTTCTTTTTTAATTACACATTTTTTAAAAAAACATTATTCAAACCATTAAAATTTCAAATAATGAAGCCCAAACATGGGTTTACTATCCATTTGTGGTTATTGTACAACTTATTTATATGCGCAGGCGCGTGCACGCACAAAGAGTCGGACCTGAGGTAAGGCCCAAGAGGCCACTGTCTCAGGCATAATCTATTTTATTTGATTGCATATAATTCTAATATTCTATGAATTTGTGCAATGTCTCCCTATATTTGACTGCCTCTATATGTGTATGCAAAATTAATTGTAATTTGTATACGCAATTGATTATTCATTTATTATGTTATTGTTTTACTTATGATTTATGAATTTGCCTTTGGTTTATAAGGAATTAGTGATTAGTTCAGAATAACTTTTAATTCTTTGATTGTAGAGAGTTGACTATCTTTAGTTTATGACTATGAGAGATTCATGAATACTACACATTGTTTTATTAATTATTATGTATTTATTTATTTGATCTTTCTTATGAATTTACCTTGGCTATGCCCTTAGGTTGTTCACTATTTTTAATTGTTGACATCGTCATTTTTTCCCTAAGTGGTCTACCACTCTATCGTATTATACATAACTATTGTGTTGGTACAATGTTTTAACAAAAAATCATATCTTTTGATATTTATTTCTAAAACTAATTTGAGCCTCTTTTTACACTCAAATTTGAACCCTTTTCGCTAACCATGCAGGTTACAGTTGCATTAGCATAAAGAAGTTTCTTCAAGTTGAAATTGATCAAATCTTATCTCCGATCAACCATATCACTGCAAAGATTGAATTGCTTGTCCATCTTATCCATTGAAAAAGAAATTGTTAAACAACTCGACTATCCAAAATTGATTGATACTTTTGCCTCTCTGCAGAACGAGTTGTATTTAAATGATCATTTAGAACATTTTTGCATTTGATTGTAATATAAATATTTTGAACATTTCATTTTATTTATTGTTTCATTGTTTATTTTAAGTTTAACAAATTTAGTTCCATAAAATTCTCGTAAATGAAAAAATTGATTCCTTGCTATGATTTAGGAGCTCAAATTCTGAAATTTGCCTCATGCCTTGCGAAACGTAGGTACGGCCCTCTGTGTGCATGTGTGTGTGTGAAATGATTTATTTCGGTAAAGGATTTCCATAGTTATTGAAGAGCTAAATTTTGATAAGTTTGTTTCAAGTATTCCATAAATGATATATACTGCAACATTTGAGACAAGTATTTAAATATCATGTGTTGACATGTTTAAAATTCAACAACATTTAGGCATTTATATGAAATTATAAGAGATTGATAAAGCTGTCTAAAATTTATAATGTATGAAAATTTCCGTATCGAGTATATGAGTTTGTCGGCAACATATAATGATAGAAAATTAGTTAACCCTTGGGATTGAGATCTTGGAATGTTACATGACTTGTACATCCAAACTCTTATTTGCCTTTGATACTCTAAATTAGACCTTCTAAGGGAATAAGTATAAAGTGTAGATGGTACAATTAGGGTGAATTAAGGTGAACGATATTTATTTTTATTTTTATACAAAATAATGTTATTTGCACAATCTTTCTTAATCTAACTCATGACATAATGCTGAGTGAAGAGGTAGATTTACGCGGTGCAAATAACATTCTTTTGAATAAAGAACCTATTTATAATGTGTGAATCCACAATAATTATTCAACAGTTATAATATCTCCTCTAAATTTATTCCGTATGTGCTCTTCGTATGAATCTATATTGTTAATTTGAAGTCTACCTTAGCACTTATCTACATATTTTGACAATTAAGCATAAAATTCATTTATTTAGTTAGCATTATTAGTTGATTTAATTTTTGAACTCCCATTAATTTTGCATTGTGATTTGACTCATTCACTTTCTTCTCCCAAGGCATGCTGGCAAAATGGTAAATTGCCATAATTATAATAATCTTATATCTGAGATTATTTGCAGACAAATAAGTGCCCAAACTGTTAATATTTCTTAAAAAATAGTTTTTATCCAATGGTTAGAAAAATGGACATAGTAGGGGTGAGAAGTAATCTTAAAAAGTGTCTAAAGTATACTCTTGTAAAAAGGTAATTATTGAAGAAAAGTTCTTTTATTGTTCATCTTTACTTCTTCCACTGCCATTGGTATCTTTGGTCCTCCATTTCTTGGATATTTATTGCGAAGTTTTAATTGTGTAACAAACGGTCAACAGTAATATCAGAACTTTAAGGTGTAGCAAACATCTGGGTTAGAAAGAAAGAAAAAAACATGGGTTTTATGAAGAAATCATGGCCAGCATCAGTGAAAATGTCCAGTAGCCATTTGTTCCAAATTTTAATTGGAGAAACTATGATTTTTGGTGTGTGAAGATGAAGACATTTGCATATGGTTGAAAATGGCTATTAAGAGCATGAAAATGAAGAAGGGCTATCAGATATAGGGAAGTAAAAGCTAAAAAGAAAAAGATAGGCGAAGAGACGTTAATGCTCTTTCAATATTACATTGAGAAGTAGCTAATCCTATCTTTTCAAGAATCATTATGACAACCAAAAAAATGAAGCTTGGGAGATTTTAGAAAAGGGATACAAAGGGAATTTAAAGGTAAGAGCCATTAAACTCCAATCTCTAAAAACAGAATTTGGAGATATATATGTGAAATGAAGGATAATGAAAGCGTAAAAGAATTATCATATATGTTTATTGAAATTGTTAATTAAACGAAATCTTAGGGTGAAAAAATTACAGGTGGAAAAATTGTTGAGAAGATTTTAATTAGTTTGCCTGAAAAAATTTATCTCCTCGTGGCTATGATTAAAGAAACTAAAGACTTAAAAAGAGTTAAAATTTGAGGGGTTGCGAGGTACTTTAAAAGCATGCGAGCAAAGATTGAATCGACGTTCTGAAAATCAATTGAGAGTGTATTCAATCAAATATCAATGCCAGATCCAATAACATTGAAAAACGAACAATTATTGGTGAATCCTTAAGTAGATGGAGAAGACTTGGTAGAGGAAGAGAATTTTTTTTTTTTTTCTTAAAAGATCAAATGAACAAGAGTCTGTGAAAGGATGTAATTGTAAAAAACCTGAACATTAGAAAAAGGATAGTAGGGCTTCTATTACTCAACAAGAAAATTATGCTACAAGAAAAGTTGAAGTAACCATATTTTATGCACATTTGAGTGGTTGGGAATCAAAGAATGTGTGTGCTGCTCAAGTTCTTTAAAAATGAAGAAAGCCAATTATTTCTAAACAGTGGATATACAAATCACATGACCTGGAACAAAAACTATTTGCATATATAAATGGATATTGACCTTTTTGTTGTTTCAAATCATGAAAAGGAGATAATACTTGTTGAACATTATTTGCTTGATTGGGAGATACATAACATGTCTATCATTACAATTGAAAAAGCTAATGATAGAACAATCGTTTACGTGGGAGAAAATCGGAAAGTCGATGGCGCGGTATTAGGTAGTGCTTACTTGCATGTTAGGATTTTAGAACACAGTCAATTTCATTGTCAAATAAGAGTTGAAAGAATTTAGTCGTCAATTTGATTGTTAATGAATAGTTGAAATAGTTTTTGATTATCTTCTCCTCGTGTTGTAAGATAGAATAGTTGAAGAAAACTTGCCATTTTAAATGTACCTACCATGTGGAATTTAACATTTTTAATGTTAGGTAGTGTATTAAGATTTGGGAAAGTATTTGAACGGTTGGAGGAAGTGGATGGATTTTATTTCAAATATATTATTGAACGTGAAAATTGGGGAAAAAATTAGAAGATTTACCAAAATTTAAGAACCTTTTATAAAGTCACTCTGAAGTTTTATGTTTCTTCCAATGTTCTTTATTACAAAAGAAGTTTGCAACATTGAACTTGCACTGAAATTTTAAATGATAGTGACGATCATTTTTTGGGTAGTATGGCATGAAGTATGAAGGAAAAGTATGACCAGTATTGGGGTTCATTTTATAAAATGAAAAGGATTTTACTGTTAGCAATCGTGCTTGATCCTAGGTACAACTTGAATAATGTTGTATATTGCACATTTTATGCTCTATATAATGAGTATGTTAGGTTTTTAATACCCAATAAATCCGGAAGATGACGATAAAACGATGTTGGATGTTTTATCAACACCAAAGTGACTGCTTGACTTGGAAACAATTAATACACATTTGAAGGCCCTAAATTTTAGTTGGGTTGGTAGTTTGGTTAACATATGGATTTGATTATTGTTAGCCCATTAACTTGGCTTATTATGAGTGAGTCTTGGCCCAAAACTAAACATAATGCCTATATACACATAGCCGCGCATTTTTCTTCATTTTGGGTGTGTATTGTGCAAGAGTGTGGAGAGAAAAGAGATTGAGAGAGGCAATCGAGAGAGGAGTAAAAGGACAGCCGGTATTGGGGTGAATTGAGAGAGATTCAACCGTTGTTTTCTTCTTCTCCTTCCTCCATTCGTAGCTTGCAAATACCACTACCAAGTGTCTCCTTTGTGTGTGTGTGTGGGGGGGGTGTAAAACTAAGGCAACTAAAGGTGTTAAGGATTGTTGGGTCGAGCCTATTGATTGGTATTTGTTTGGTTGATTTTCCGAGCCCGGATCAAGATTTCTCGAAAATTTCCGTGAAAAATGGTATCAGAGCTTGGGTAGTTATGAAATCTATGATTTTTGGAGTGAAAAATCAACCAAAAGTGTCCAAAAAAGTTGCTGGAAATCGGCAGAAAAACGAAGACAGAAACTGCGCAGCTTTTAAAATTTCTACCGAACTTGTTTTTGAGTTTTCTAGCGAAACCGCTCACCCTTTGGAGGAACGAAAACCACTGGTGGACTACACATGCGGAGGTGCACCTGGTGGTCAGGTGCGTGGCAGTCGGTGGCTGCGTGTGTCGCTGGCATGTGAAGCCCACGCACAGCGATGGTGGAGGCACGTGTTAAGTTTTCCGACGAAGATGTCTTCAGGTAGAATGTTTCTAGTGGTGTGACGAACCCTTTGATGGTGTCCGTTTTCAGTTTCGGGCGATATGGTGAAAATTGAGCAATTTTTCCCTTCAACAAGTTCAAGTGTGGTTTTGTGTTGCTGTGGTTGCCGTAAGCTTTGAGATGGATAGTGATAGCTCTAAAGCTATGAATTCGAACATTTCGATATTTATGGACCTTCAGACGTGGCACGCTCGGTATCGTGTTCTTTTCCTTTTTATTATTGTAGTTATAGTTATTGAGTATGATAACAATTTATTTTTCGTATTAGAAGTCATTGAGTGGGGGTGACATTAGGTTTGTGGTTACAGTGAAGGGGTAATCATTGTCTGTTATTAGACCTATGAATTACTTGTTAATTATTTGTCTTAAATTCTTCGTGAATTTGTTATCGATTATTTTTCATTATTAGAATTGTGTGTAAACTTAGGAAAGTTTATTTGACCATTCTGTGTAAATTGTGTCTGTACCTTGCTTGTGATCGTCGTTTAGTTGCATTTTGTGTTTTGTGCATTTTTTGGGTTGTGTTTTTTAATGAAAAATGTAATTTGTCAATTGACAAAATGAAGAGATTTTTCATAAAACTTTTAATGGCAAATGTAGATCTAAGGCAAGTGCAAAAAGTAAGATGTGTTTTAACAGCGATAAATTTGGACATGGTGAAATAAATTGTCCTAGAAATGATAATAAAAGATAAGATAAGATGAGAAATGAAGCGAATGTGGTTATAGGGTCGAGTGATGACTCTACCAAGATTTATTGAGAGCAGGGACGGACCCAGGAAATTTTTTCA